>PVJD01016718.1:0-19995 GCA_004026545.1 Mormoops blainvillei
CTTTTAAAACTGGAGCCATTTGGGCTACATTCCTGTCTATTAAGATTAAACTAGTCTCAGGGACAACAACTGGAAGACAGACGTGTAATTTTGGTTGATAAGCGCCTTTCCTGTTATAATTGAGTTCTCATGCTGGAATGAATGGTCCCCTTGTTGCAGGTTCAGTGTCTGTGGCCAGATATCAATCATTCGCTTCCCTGACACTGTCAAGCAGATGAGTAAATACAAAGTTGTCCTGTCGTCTCAAGACAAGGACAAGTCTTTGGTCACCGTGGAGACGGATGCTCATGGATCATTTTGTTTTAAAGCAAAACCAGGGGCCTACAAAGTCCAGGTATGATGAATTTTGTTCTATTTAAGATATTTGAAAAAGAGCAATGATTTTAAAAAAAATTATCTATTGATTTTAGAGAGAGAGAGGAAAGAAGAGGGAAAAGAAAGAAACATCGATGTGTTGTTCCACTTACTTAAGCATTCATTGGTTGATTCTTGTATGTGCCCTGTCCGGGTATTGGACCTACAACCTTGGTGTATCAGGATGACGCTCCAACCAACTGAGCTACCTGGCCAGGGCTGAGCAATGATTTTTTTTAAAAAGGGTTATTATTAGCCACAATGGGTTAGAGAAGGAGCATGTCCATTCCCAACTTCTTATTTTGAAATCTTTATATTCCTGCATGTCACTGTTAGTAGAGCAGACAGACAATCAAGTTAAAAATGATGCAACAGGTCTTTCTCTTTTCCAGTGTGATGTTTATTAGGGATTAGTATCAGGCTGCCAATCATGCCACCACCTTCTCAGGCTTTTGGTGGCTGCAGAATATCCACGAGTCCCAAAGGAATTAAAAGAAACCCTTTATTAGTGGCAGCTCAATAACTTCCATAGTGCATGGCTTCTGGAACCCATAGTGCAAGGCCTATTCCTGCTTTGCCCTGAATTGAAGACGTTGGGCAGGCACCATCTGATTTTTCTATCTGGGCAGGTGGAGAAGCTGGGGAAACTTTGGCCCTTGGCCTCACTGTGAGGGTAAAGGCCTGAGCACGGATGAGGCTAGCGGGCAGAAGACAAGACAGAGCGAGAGGTTGGCCCACAGTGCCTTTTAGTGCAGTGGTCCTGCTCACGGGGCAGACCCATGGGGAAAGACTGTGTCTTAGTGGATCTCAGACCCTTACCCATCAAGTCAGCTGCTGCTCCGCTCCCTGAGAAAGAGTAAGTGAGAGAAGTCTCCATTTGAGACTTACTCTCCTATAGGGCAAGTGGGACCCTCCCGCCGCAGGAGATGGAGTGGGAGAGCAGTGGTCTCCCGGCTTCCATTGAACAATGTGGTATGTAGACGCACAGCTCCTTTACTAGATAAGGCAAAGCTGGCCACATTGACAGGCCTTTGGAAGCCCTTCCAGAGGCACGACTTACCCGAGGAAGGGTAATTCCGAAGTGTAATCTTTATGAGGGATGAAAAACGTGACTCTCGCCTTCTTTTCCCAATCCCTCTTGTTAGCCTGAGAAAGGCCCCTAGAAGACAAGGAAGAAGAAAATGGCCTAATTTCGCTCTTGGGCATCCACACAGCATCAGCAAGTTCATAGCTTATGTCATGAAAGACCTCAAGCCAGGCAAAGGTTTGGGGATTGAGTGTGGTTTCCAGCCAGCGTTCCGGTGATGGATGACAGCTCACGTGTCTCAGTGGAGAGTTATGCCTGATGGGCTTGTGCTCACTGTGGCGCTGCTGAGGATGAGTTTTTATATCTGATTAGAAACGTGTTGCATATTTGTTGTGATTATGAAACTTGGCCTAGAAACGAACCTTTGTCCTTTGAAATCTGTTTCGCCTTGGGCCCAGATGCGTGTCCTGGTGCCCCGTGGGCCGGGGAGGAGCAACCCCGATGTGGCTGCTGATGTTGCCCTGTGTTCCCACAGGTGGTGGTTCCTGAGGCAGAGACCAGAGCGGGGCTGACCTTGAAACCCCAGACGTTTCCTCTTACTGTGAAGGACAGGCCTGTGATGGACGTGGCCTTTGTGCAGTTTTTGGCATCCGTTTCTGGGAAAGTCTCTTGTTTGGGTAAGGTGTCAATTGAAAGCAAGAACAGATAGTTCTAAAGAAGCAGGCAGGCAGAGGGTGGGTTTTGGTAGCTTGTCCTCACGGGGCAGTATTAAAACAGAAGCTGCCCCAGGGCAGTGGTTTTGGAGAGTTCATACGGCATCCAGTTCTTTCTGAAAAATGAGTCACAGAAGCATTTCCCTTGGAATAGTTCTGCTCTGGCTCTGGAAAAAACATGTGGGTCTCTTTTTACCCCCTCTAACTGAAAGGAGCGTGGAGTTAGGCCCAGGCTTCAGTCCCAGCTCTGTTGCCTACCAGGTGTGAGAATACAAGCATTACTTGCCCAGCAAGTAGGAATACTGCTGCTTTCAGAGGGTTTTAATAAAGCTCTCATGCGGTCATCAAGAGGCACTATAGCACAGTGACTACATAGGCCCTGGAACCAGGCTACATGAGCTTGAACATTTGCTGTGTGACCTGGGGCAAATTATTTAACCTCTCTGTGCTTTGAGTCCTTTATTTGTATGGAGATAATAATAGTAATTGCCTTATAGGCTTGTTGTGAGTATCAAGAGATTTAGTATATGTGTAGCCTTCAGAAGTACGTGGAACATAGCAAGAGCCTTTTCAATCTTTGCTATTATTAGTAATATTAATATTATTATGATAAGGGTCCCAGTTCTGTGCCTGGTATAAAGTGAGCATTAAGTAAGGCTTTAATGCCTTCTTTTTCTTTCTCTCTTTTTTTCTGATTCCCCTTGCTGCTCCATAAATATTACTTTCCCCATTTCAGTAAATGGTGGAGCCACTTTCACCATTGGTAGCTTCCTTGCATGGTACTGATGACCTGCATGGGGGGCACTTTTTAGAACCGAGTAGCTGCATATTAGCTTTAAAGGAACCCTTGCACTGCCCTTCAGGAGGTAAATGGTAGCATACAGCACAGACAGGTCAAGGGTTTGAACGCGTGCTATGGTTCACGAGGAGCCCTCCTGTCTTTTCTCTGCAGACACCTGCGGCGACCTGCTGGTGATCCTGCAGTCTCTGAACCGCCAGGGTGAGAAGCGGAGCCTCCAGCTCTCTGGCAAGGTCAACTCAATGACGTTCACGTTTGACAATGTTCTCCCTGGAAAATACAAAAGTAAGACCCTAAGGCAGCCTCTCATGGCCCTCACACGTTTCCTGTCTTTCTAAACGTTCTAAGACTCAACTCTCAAATTGCATCCCAACTGTATACCTTTACTCGTTTAACTCTTCTTTGGTCCTTGACCTTAAATGTGCTTTATTTAGCACTGGGCAATGATGTAAGAGCTGAGACTGTAGGAACCAACTGCCACCTTATCAGGGCAACCCACACACTTGTCTTTTGGAAGGGTGCCCTCATTTGTGCCATTTTACTAGTAAGTGCTGGAAAAGAGAGTGAAACAATAGTGTGTTCTACCGCTTAGCAGCTGTGGGACCTTGGCAGTCCCTGAGACTCAGCTTTCTTATCTGTAAAAAAGGAGTAATAGGCTTTCTGCAGAATGTAACACTAAATGAAATACAGTTGGTAAAGCCCCAGCACAGTGCCCGGAACGCAGTAGGTGCTGGCAAACAGTGGGTCTCTTTTCTCTGCCCCTCTCAAGAAGCTACCCATCACCTGTATTTCTGCTTTTTCAAAGCTTAGCTTGGAGCAGCTGGCAGTGAATAGCTTATAAAGTCTACTGCTTTTTCTGGGGAATTATATTTTCCATTATTTATGTATGTTACATATGTTTTCCATTATATATAGGTGTTGGCCAACTATGGCCTAAGGGCCAGCTGCCTGTTTTCACAAATTAAGTTTTATTTGAACACAGCCATGCCGTTTATTTATGTGTTGTCTACGGCTGCTTGTGTGCGCTAGACATAGAATTGAATAGTTGGAACCACGTGGCCTGCAGAGTTGAGAATGTTTGCTCTGTGGCCCATTACAGAAAAAGTTTGGTGACCTCTTGAGTATCCTATTTGTAACCTGATGTTTAGACACAATTGAATTTCTTTCCTGGTAATTTTAATGGCCATTGGTTTCAGTTTTTCTTTAATATGTATTTCTTCCAAGCATTGTTATTATGTGTGTATAATATTTATTGATATGTTTGTATATACATATGTATGTATGGTTAGATATTTATGCACGTGTATGCATATCTAAAATGCGTATGTATATCTACACACTTTTTTTTAAATTAGTGAATTCATTATAATTTTTTTCTGTGGTATTCAAGGGGTGGCGTGCTCTCTGCTCATGGGTCTCTTTGTATTGTGTGCTTTTCCAGTAAGCATCATGCATGAAGATTGGTGCTGGAAGAACAAGAGTCTGGAGGTGGAGGTCCTGGAAGACGACGTATCAGCAATTGAGTTTAGGCAGACGGGCTATATGCTGAGATGTTCCCTTTCTCATGCCATCACTCTGGTACGCCTGGCTCCGACGATCCTCTTATTTGGAAGGGCACTTGCCTTTGGAGAGCAAGAAGGACTCGCATGCCAAGAAGATTATAATCATAGTCTAGTCAGATTTTCTTTTCTGCCTCTCGACTCAGCCACCTAATATGGAAAACATCATCAGGAAGCATTGAAAGTCCCTCAGTGGAAGATGCCTTTATTTGGGAGGTTTTCTGGCATCCCATTAAATTCTGACTTTGACAGTTTGGGGAAACCAGTAAAGCAATACAAAGCACGGTGATTTGTATCCTCGGGCAAGTTCATCGAATGTTTCTGGGCCTCAGCTTTCTCCTCCAAAACTGGCTTCGTAATGTCTACCTCTCAGGGCTGTAGGGAGGTTTAAGTAAAGCTTTTACACATTTAAACAATAACGGGCATATACTGCTATCACTGTTACCAGGTGCCGCTAGGTCAGTTTCCCCAGTACTCAAATATTTATTTTGGCTCAGAGGCAGAGCTGTTAGGATCTTATTCTCTCATTGATGTGGTCACCATGGCCTGATAGGCAGTGTACCAGATGGATTTTTGGAAAGGGGACCCCCGTGCAGACCTATATAGGTCCATTTATGAATTTCATATAATTTTTTGACTGAAGCAATGATAACGTGTCATTGTCAGGTGCCAGTAGAGAAACTCAGACCAATGACATTTGAGGGATTCCTTATGTTAGACACAGGAGGAACTGAAAGTGGTGTTTCCCATGGCTGTTGACTGCTATAACTGGTTAACTACAAATGCTCAACAAACAGCTTTGTTCCAGGAAATGGGTTAATTAATTTCCAGTTGAGAATAAGCGATAGACATTTAGGAACCCATTTCAGCCCTTGAATCCTCCAGTATATTTCTGTTTCTCTTAGACTAAGATCCATATTTCTTAACGATGGCCAACAAGGCCCACTCCTAACTCTCACCTTACCTCCTGCCCGCCTCTGCCTCGCTCACTGAGCCCCGGGACACTGGCCTTCTCCAGTTCCACAGTGAGCTCGTCCCCTCCTCTGCGCTTTTGCGCTTTTTCTTCCCTCTTCTTGGAACGCAGTATCTTCTCCAGAAATGCCTGTAGTTGGTTTTTCTCATCATGCAGGCTGCAGCCCCATGCTTCCTGCTCGGGAGAGGGCTGCCCTGAGACCAACGAGCTGAAGACGCCGTTGCGGGGTCACTCTGTTTTCCCAGCCCTGCTTATTTACCTTGTAGCTCTGTTACTCACGAGTGGAAATCCACGCATCTCTTTGTTGACCACATTGATTTTCTGTCTACTCACATTAGAATGTAAGCCGCCTGAGAACCAGAAGCCTTGCCAGTCCCTAGGTCTGGGTCTGTCACATAGCAGGTGCTCAGTAAATATTAGTTGACTGAATGAAAAAGAGCACATTTTTGTTGGAAGTTTTTGAAGGTTTTTAATTTTCCTGTGGCATCCAACTGTTCAAATGATTAATGGGTAAAACAGATGACTGGTTCTGAAACAGAAATATTATTAATCATCTTGTGTCTCTATCTCCCCCAGTAAGTCATTGTATTGGCTTTGGTCCCTTAGGAATTTTATCAGGATGGAAATGGACCTGAGAATGTGGGGATTTATAACCTCTCCAAAGGAGTCAACCGCTTCTGCCTGTCCAAACCTGGTGAGTCTGGGAGGATTGATGTGCTATGCGTTAGGGAAACAGAAATGCACCAGAGGATGGTTTTAAAGACACTTATTTTTTTCCTACCGCTGTTCTCTTTGCATCAAGCTATGAATTTTGGTTGTGGTCAGCATGCTCTTGTTTTTCTGTCTCCTCTGGAGGGAGCAGTGTTCTTACCCAAGGAATTGCTGGGGACTGGCAAGTCTCTCGGGTTTGAGTTGGGTGGAGACTGCTGGACCCTTTCACGTTTATTTTTTAAAATTTATTTTTCAATTACAGTTGACATATAATATTATGTTAGTTTCAGGTATATAACATAGCGATTATGCCCTATCACTTTAAAAAATACTATACCATTTCCCCTTAGGAGCCATATTTTTAAAATAAAAATTGGATCATCTTCCCCCTTGCTTAAACTACTTGGGTGGCTTCTCTCTTTTAATAACTTTAAGATGCAGTTGGCAGACTATAAAATTCACCCATTTAAAATGTACAATACAACAGTTTCTAGGAAATTTACCAAGTTGTTCAGCCATCACTGTAATCCACTATGGAACATTTTCATCACCCAGTAATATTCTTCCTATATGTTTACAGTTAATTTCCTCTCCAGGCAGTGAACAGTTTTTTGTTTTTATGGATTTGCCTTTTTTTGGACATTTCACATAATTGAAATCATTTAACACAGGTATTTTGTCTGACTCCTTTCCCTTACCATAATATTTTTGAAGTTCACTGTGTTTTGGAGTTTAGTTTGTTCCTTTTTAAGTAGCATTCCATTGTGAGGGACACATACTCACACTTTGTGTATCCATTCACCAGTCGGTAGATACGTTGGTGGGTATTTCCAATTTTGGGCTATTATGAATAATGTTGCTATGGACATTTGTGTACAAGTCCTTGTGTGGGCATTTGTTTTCATTTGGTGGGGAATAAATGCTTAGGAATGGAATTGCTGGATCATATGGTAAATTTATGTTTAATTTAAATTGTTTTACAAAGAGGCCATATATACCATTTGATATTCCCACAAGCAATGCACCAGGGTTCCTGCTTTTCTGTATCTTCACCGACATTAGTTACTGTCCGTCTTTATGACTGTAGCCATCCTTGTGATCCTTGTGGGTGTAAAGTGGTATTTGATTGTGGTTTTATTTGCATTTTCCTAATGAATAATTCAGTGACTTCTCTTAGTTCTCAAGATAAAATACAAAATCCTTAACCAGATCTTGAGCTCCTGTATAATCTAGCCCTGTCTGCCATTCTCTGCTCTCCAGGCACTAGTCCTTATTTGTTTCAGTTAGGATGCCTTTGGCTGCAAGTAACAGAATCCATACAACAGTGCCATCAAAAAGTGGGGCTTAGTTTGGCTCAGTAACAAAGTCTGACAGCATGTGGCTACAAGCACGGGTTCAGTGGCTGGTAAATGTTAGGGTTGGTGTCTCTGTGATTCTTTTAGACTTTTCCCTGCATTTTTTCCTTGTGTTTTCAAGATAGTTGCATTGCCTCAGAAAACCTGTTATATTTAAGGCAGAAAGACCAGGAGAGGGACAGGAAAACATTTCTGTGCCCCCCTCCTCTGGTAAACTTCCTTTATGTCTTATTGGCCAGAACCATGTCACATGATCACTTCTAGCTGCAAGGGAGGCTGGGACAGTTGAATATGTTGCAGAGGCTGGACACATTGCCACCCTAAACATAACCCAGGTCTGATGTCAAGGAAGGAAGGACAGCTGTTGGAGAAGCTACCAGAAAGACTGTGGTTCAGACGTTCTCTGCTTAAGTGCTCTCCTTGCACCCTGTGCCCCATTCTTCACCCAACTGTGCCTTCAAGCTGTCACTTCTTGGTTCATATATTACTTTCCAAGGGTGGGAGGGTGCTCCATTGTCATTTATATCCCCCTGTCATGCTGTTACTCACAGTACTCAGCTCTTTTCTTTACTGTGCTTAGCATAATTGGTCTACTGTGGCTGTCAGACACCTCTGTCTCTATAGATGGTGAACCCCGTCACAGCAGGGGCCATATCTGTTCCTGCCAGTGCCAGTACCTAGCACAATACCTGACTCGTAGTAGGTGCGGGTGTATTAATATTTGTCAAATGAAAGAACAAACAAAATGAATGTAGAAACCTAATCATTTTTTGTACTAGGAGCTGCACTGGGGCTTACTCTGTGATACACGCAGCAGAGATAGTTTGAACTAATGTCAGTTTTTGTAGGACATATGATAAAAATGTGGGTTAATGATCATTTGTGGGGGAATATATTGTTAGACTTTGCTCCTTCCTGAAATTGACTGTATTCTTCTGGCAGATGATGACATATGCCCCTAATTCAGGGTTACCCTGCTTAAACTTCTGGCATGAAAATTTTTTTCGTGGTTGTTTCATAATTTTCTGGGCCTTCTCCTGCCTCATACCCCCTTTTAGAAATATTTTATAAGAAGGAGTTCAATCCTTCTGTAGTTATCTTTTGAATTTTTAACAGAACCTGTTAAGTAGAAAATTCTCGATCTACGTTGTAATAGAAATGTACTTCTGTTCCTTCTTGTGCACCTGGTCTGTTAGCTTGGTCTGTCTGTGTGGACTAAACTACTGTGAGTTGTTAAATTATAGAAATGAAAATCCTGAGCTTGTCAGTAGGCCATTAAATGGTTTGAGTTAAGGGTAAGACACGATCAGCAGCAGCAAAAAAGGCGTTTCTGATCTCATTGTTGCAGACCTGTGGTATATTGTGAGTCTTCAACTGAGGGACTACCTTTGTATTTCAAATGTTGAAATTGCTTAGTGTAATAGATGCCCTTCTTTGAAAATTACTTTTGCTTTCCTGGCTACAGGCGTGTACAAGGTGACTCCACGCTCCTGCCACCGGTTCGAGCAAGCGTTCTATACCTATGACACGTAAGCTGGGTGTTCACTGCTCTGTGGTGTGTGTGTGACTTCCGTAGAGAATGAATGTATAGTCTCTTCTTCAGTCATTTCTGAGAACAAAAGTAATTTTTTATAGTTTTTCTGGAAGAGGTAAGGTTAGGCTTTAAAAAGAGTTTCTACATGAGGATTTGAAGACACTTGAGTAAATTATTACTTTTTCTTCTTTTTAAATTTTAAATTAAAAAAATTTTCAATTAGTGTTGACATTCAATATTATATTAGTTTCAGGTGTACAGCACTGTGGTTAGGTATTTACATAATTTATGAAGTGATTCCCTCAATAAGTCTTGTACCTACCTGACACCATACAGAGTTACTATAATATTATTGACAGTGTTCCCTATGCTGTACTTTACATCCGTGTTGTGACTGCCAATTTGTACTTCTTAATCCCTTTCCCTTTTTTCCCCACTCCCACTCCCCCTCTGGCAACCCGCAGTTTGTTCTCTGTATTTATGAGTCTGTTTCTGTTTTGTTTATTTGCTTATTTTGTTTTTTAAATTCCACATAGAGGTGAACTCATATGATATTTGTCTTCCTCTGTCTGATGCATTTCACTTAGCATAATACTTGGGTAAATTATTGAGAAAATGGAGGTAGGATTTCTTTCCAAAGAATTCTGTAAACTGAGATGGAAGGCTGTGGCTTTGAAGTGGATTAAATATAATTTTTGTTAAATCTTCCTCCAGCCCTCACTGATGGAAATTTCTCAAGCTCAAGCCCATCATTTCTATACTTTTACAAATGCTTGTGCATTTCACTGGGAAATGGAGGTGTAAAGTTTTGGAGAGGAAAATTTATTCTTTAAAACCCTGATATAGGTATTTCAGGAGTTATTTCAGCCCCAACTAAGAGCGATCTCATGCAGTATATTTTTGGGTCAGGAAGGTGGCCCATAAAGGGTGTCATTTGTAATCCTTTGAGAATACTAGGTGATATTGCTAGTGTTTTCTTTCCACTTCTTTGATTTATATAGGTCTTCACCCAGTATCTTGACGTTGACAGCCATTCGCCACCATGTCCTTGGAACTATCACCACTGACAAAATGATGGATGTCACTGTGACTATCAAGTAAGACTAGTGTTCCAAGGTGGGCTGAGCATGGGAGGGTGTGGATGAGGCCTGGGGGCTTCTCTGATAGACTCTCTGAAAATTGTTTTTGATTTCTTATCTCTAGGAGCATGTACAAATGGCCTTCCCTCCCATACTTGTGTGACGTAGCCATAAACTTACTGCAGCCTTGATCCTTTCCTTTTTATGATTCAAGAATTAACTTTGGGTGAGGGAGAGCCTTCTGACAGCTTGTTTCAGTGTCTTAAATTTCTGTTTGAACTCTTTATACTTCTTGTCTTTGCTAAGGGAAAAGAAATCTTTGGTTTAGTCATTGTGTTTCAAGTGTTTTAGCGAATTCAGAGATATTGCCTGTTTTTCTTAGACCTTTCCTCAGAGACTTGGAAAATGAGACAGAAAGGATATGAAAGGCTGTCCCTCACTGAGGATCGGCTTTATGTCAATGTCACCATTAAGAGGACTTTTTGCAGTGTGGTGAGGTGCATCTGAGACCCTAATTTTCTCAAGAAACGAAAAGAGTTTTGGCAACACAACCAACTTTGTCAAGTAGAATGAAAATCTGAGTAACTTTCTCTGTCCTTACCCTAGTTGAAGTTGCCTTTCCAGCTATGTCTCCATCTTTCTTTCAACCTCCTTTTCACCCATCCATCCTTTCAAAATTAGTTATTAAGAGTTTTCAGTGTGACTGGGTGTAGGCCACAGCTCCCGCCCTAGTCTCACGGGAGAGGCATGTAGCCCAAGAATCAGATACAGAACTGTAAAATTAGAAGTGCAGTAAGTGCTTCGAATTTTGCCTTGTTGAGGATGGGGACCATTCAGGAGAGGTAAGCCGGTAGGAGCCAGCCTGTGTTAAGCCAGAGTGACCCTTTAATGGTAGAGATCATGTCATTCCTCTACTTAAAATCCCAGGGCTTTTCCGTTCCACTCAGAATGAAATCCAAGGTTCACACCAAGGCCTGTGAAGCCCTAGTCTGACATCTGCTTCCCCTGGAAACCCTCTGACCATCTGACTTTTCCGTGTGTCCCTTTGCCGAGGCTGCCTTGGTCTCCTTGCTGTCCCTTGAGCATGCTGAGGGAGCTTCCCCTCCAAGACTCTGTGGACTTTGTACTGGCCCTCCCCTCCTCCCCTTGCTTGAGACACTCCTCACCCAGCGAGCCTGCTGGCTCCTTTCTCCTTTCTTTTAGGTCTTGGCTCAGGGTTACCTGATCAGAAGGACCCTGGCTAATCCCCTAAAAATAGCACCCCCACGTCCCTAGCACTCTCTCCTTCCGCACTGCTTTATTTTTTTCAGTGTACTTGTCCTGTGGCATCATTTTTCATTCTATTATCTGCCTCATCCCACTAGAACGTTTATTCCACAGGGTTAGGGAATGTTGTCTGTCCTGTTTGTGGCTCTGTTCCAGTGCCTGGTTCTCCAGCAGAGGATGTTTTCACCAAAGGTCGAGTGAAAGACCAAGGATGGTGGCATGGGGAGAGCTCCATGTCCTTGGGAAATCTGACGTTTTCTCATCAAGTCATAAAGTCAATGGTATTTCATCTCAGCCCAGATATACCAGATACTACTACCATCATACAGAAGTTCAGTCTGTTCTCTGAAAACTATTAGTTTATTCAGATCAGGAGAAGGCTGCTGTGTAGTGGTGTTCTCAGTTGTTTGGTTTTGTTACTTACGGGTGGCCACTTGCAGATGTCAGATTCCCACCAATGACAGGGACAAGTGACCGCGTCCTCTGGGTTGCTCCTTCCTTTCCTCCAGGTCTTCCATTGACAGTGAACCCGCCTTGGTCTTAGGCCCCCTGAAGTCTGTGCAGGAGCTGCGCAGGGAGCAGCAGTTGGCTGAGATTGAGAGCCGCAGGCAGGAGCGGGAGAAGAAGGGCAAAGAAGAAGGCGGAGAAGGAAGGACCAAGCCCCCTGTCCAAGAGATGGTGGATGAGCTACAAGGCCCCTTCTCCTACGACTTCTCTTACTGGGCCCGGTAAGCTCTCTTGGGCTTTTCTCTGTAGTATCCTCTGCTCTGATAGTCTTCCTAGTGGAGGGACAGTACCAGACACATTGAAGTATTTTTATTATTTCAGGTCTGGAGAGAAGATCACCGTCACTCCCTCGTCTAAAGAACTACTCTTTTATCCCCCTTCCATGGAAGCCACCGTCAGCGGAGGTACATGTCAACTCATTGAGCCAGTGACACACCTTTGTAGTTGTTTCTTTGCCTGCATTTAGACATTTATTCTTTGTTGTTGTTCCAGGGAAAGTGCCTTTGTAAGGCACATAGGTGTTACTATTTGATGAATGAGTGGATGAAATCTATAAAAGTAACCTTTACTATTAGGAAGGGGTGATCTTTTTGGAACAGGATGTGGTGTTTCTTACCTGGACATTACAGGACATTACCAGGTTGGCACCGAGGTCAGTGGAAAGCAAAGCTGTCTGTTGCTGAAATGTGCACATTAGTTGTCCTGAGTCCGAACTGTTCACGATATTTGTATTTTTTGGTAGGGGTGATGGGCAGGGTCTTTTTATGGCTAGATAATTAGAAGTGATTGCTTAAGGAGTATTTGCCTTTTGGCCACTGATTGGCTTTTTTTTTTTTTTTTAGCATTATGGGTTCATTAAATCCTAGGTATTTCTGTGGTTCGTGTTTGGAAGTAGATATATTGAAGAGCCTGGCTTTCCAACGGGCAGCCTGTTTGGGGTGCTCTTCCATGTTGGGTCCTCTGAAGTCGAGCAGCATAGACTCTTACGTGCTCTACAGGCCTCTCTCTCCATCTGTGGCCTTGTGAGAACCAAGAGAGAGGAGTAGTGATAACTTAGCCTTTGTTAGGTTTACCTGCTAACGTCGCTGGCAGTTAAATGAGGCCTTTCCGGGATGAAGGAGAGGCTTGGGCCGTTTCTAGTTATTGAAGTTTCTGGAACATTAAACAACCTCATTTGGAGGTTAGCTTCAAATATCTCAGTTTTAGGCCCTTCTTTATTGGGAGGCCCCCAACAAGAAGGCTCCCTCCTTGTGCAGTTAGGTCATGTTCTTCTGTCTCCTCCTTCCCTTTTCAGAAAGCTGCCCAGGGAAACTGATCGAGATCCACGGGAAAGCAGGCTTATTCCTGGAAGGCCAGATCCACCCAGAGCTGGAAGGGGTCGAGATTGTCATCAGTGAAAAGGGGGCGAGTTCACCCCTGATCACAGTGTTTACCGATGACAAAGGTGCCTATAGGTAAGCCTGTGATTAAGAAACATTTGCTTGGGACCAGCTGGGGAGCCCGGATTTCCTTGCCGTTAGGTGATGCCCCTTCCCGAAATGGAAGCAAAGCCATCTCTTCGTTTACTCTTTTATTCAGCGTCGGGCCCCTGCACAGTGACCTGGAGTACACTGTGTCCTCGCAGAAGGAGGGCTACATTTTGACTGCGGTGGACGGAACCATAGGAGACTTTAAGGCTTATGCCTTGGCAGGTGTAAGCTTTGAGGTAAGACTGTATGCTTTTAAAAAGCAGTTTTATTGAGATATAATTGACATACAGTAAACTACACATAAAGTGTATAATTTGATACATTACCAACATAGTTTCAGCATATGGACACACCCATGAAAACACCACCACAATCAAAATAGCAAACACATCTGTCACCCCCTGACCCCAGAGTTTCCTTGTACCCTTCAGTAATCCATCGCCCCAGCCGATCTGACCTGCTTTCTGTCACTGTAGGTTAGTTTGCATTTTTTAGAGTTTTACAAATGGAATCATACAGGACGTCCTCTTTGTCTGGCTTTTTTCACTTAGCATAATTTGGAGCTCTGTTACTTTAGCTTGCTTGCATACCTTTTGGGAAGTGCTTCAAGCGTTTCTCCTCAACCGTTCTGTGTCGAAGGACACGGCATGTCCTTCTCCGGGTGTTTGCTCTCTTTCTCCCTTCCCTCCACTCTTCTTGGGAAGACGTGTGCTGCGAGGTGCTCATAGGGAGCCCGGACAGCCGGGGCTGAATATTTTCAACGGGGAGGACAAAGGGAAAGAGTGGCAGATTACCTCACAGAAGAACTGAAAATCCTAGACTGCAGGACACATTTTAAACTAAATGGAAAGATAGTCAAACTAGGAAGAAATATTTACACCATAAATAATATCCCCAGTTTACAAGGAACTTCTAAAATTGATAAGAAGAAAACCCAACAGAGAGACGATGAACAAAGGATGTGAAGAGGTGACTCACAGAAGTAATATAAATGACCTAATAAATACAGGAAAAATGCTCAGTTTTGGTAGTGATTGAGCAAATGCAAAGGAAGTTGCCATCGAAACCCTGGCTTTTGACTTAGATTTGCAATAATTCAGACAGTATCCATGTTTTGGAGAGTGTGTATTTTCCCATGTATGGATGATTTATGGAGATATGAGTGGTACAACCACTTTGGAGTGCAATTTGGTGGTGTCTTTCTGAATTTAAAATGCACTTAGCCAACCCTTCTACTCCTGGGAAATGATTATTCAGGAAAAGAGAAAGAACTAAACGCACAAAGAGACACATGGTCGGGCACCTTTAGATTGTCTCTGCTTTTCCCCACAAGGATGGCTTCCCGGCCTCTGCGTCAGGATGGTACGCAGCTATTAAGCAGTGAGGCAGACCTCCGTGGACTGACAGAAGAGGGGTGTCAGGATACACGGTTGAGGGAGGAACGCATGTGTAGTGTGTAGAGTGCCATTTTTGTCTCACCTTCTTCCCCCCACGACCCGCCACTAAGCCTGCCAGTCTGTCAACAGTAGCAGTAGTGTTCATAAGCCGTGTGTGGGCAGCAAAACAGTTCTGGAAGACTACACACCAAACTGTTAACATCAGTTACCCTTGGAGATGAAGAACAGACCTTTTGTTCCCCCATCAAGTAGCAATAAAAGAAAAACAGCCCATAAAAATTACCCCTTGACTTGTGAAATATTGTCTCCGTGATTAATAGGAGTTCACTTTGGACTTTGGTGTTCCTTTCTCACCCCCAGATAAAAGCCGAAGATGACCAGCCGCTCCCTGGCGTCCTCTTATCCCTCAGTGGGGGCGTGTTTCGTTCCAACCTCTTGACTCAGGACAATGGCATTCTGACTTTCTCAAACCTGGTAAGATGTCCTGTAACTTAGCGCCCGCTGTTCCCCATGAGGGAGCAGGGATGCTGTGTGTGTAACTTACATACTGCTTGACAACGTGAGAACAGAACACCAGCGTGGAGTGTTTGAAATTTCTCAGGGGACCAAATGTAATTAGAGTATTGCTCTTACTAGAACTTAATGCAGCTGATTCATGTTCCCTTCTGCACACACTTCTTGTTTTCTGGTCGCCCACTTGTCACAAAGACAATGTAATTAATGACCCTGGCCACAGCAGCCCCTGTCTTAGGAGGCCCTTTGTTTTACCACAGGATCCTGTTGTTTATAATGCTGAGTCTCGTTCAGCATTTAGCTTGCGTTCCTTCTGCAAAGCACATCCTGCATGGCGTGAAGATAGGACCAGTTTTTTCATTCCAAAAGTAGTCTGAGCCCTTGGCGGATGAGGACTCAGGAAGTATACATTGATTGACCATCTTGTCAGTCCTGGGAATAAAGTGACTGTTACAGGGATGTCACAAGCAGGTAATGAGGTATGTCTGAGAGGTTGCACACTATGTGGCGATACACACCGGGGTTCTCAACTCCCCTCTGCCCCTTACTTGCTGTGTTATCTCGGGCAGGTTATGTGACCTCTCTGAACCTCAGTTTCTTCATCCCTAAAATTCAAGTGATTGCTTCTTCACACAGTTACTGAAGGCATATGTTAATGACAGCTGCTGTTGTTAGAATTGTCATTGTTGTTCCTGGAACTATTTATGGTAGAGTTAGTGGTGCCATTTCTGTCTGTCTAGGAGATACTGGAGCTCTTGTGGCGTAATGCTAGTCCATCGTGACCTTACTCACCCCATTTTAAGCCTGACCTAGATGTGGCTGCGGAGGCTCAGTTTGTGGTTGTCTCTTGGCAGAGCCCTGGCCAGTATTACTTTAAGCCCATGATGAAGGAATTCCGGTTTGAACCATCCTCCCAAATGATCGAGGTGCAGGAAGGGCAGAACTTAAAGATCACCATCACCGGGTACCGAACAGCCTACAGGTAAGCAGCCCCTGCCCACTTCTCTCTTGTCTAGTCCTGGGCTGTGGAATCACCCTCATGCTTCTGTCATCTTGACGCTCATTCCAGCCTTCATGCGGGTTTTATTTGGGAGCCCCGTGAGATAAGATACGAGGTCCAAAGATTTTTGACTGCTGCCCCTTCCTTCTGATATCTCAAAGTAGTGATTCAGTCACAAAGTTCCTACTTTGAAACAGGTCTGAGAGAGCCTATATAGTTGTTTAAAATTTTTACTTTTACTTTTTAAAAAAGTTAGAAACCTGAATTAAATTTTCAAAAGGAGGGCATGCATTCACTTGAGTAAAACTTCAAAATGTTAAAAGAGTACACAGTGTAAAATTTTCTTCCTGTCCTTGTCTGCCAGCTACCCAAGTTCTCCAGTGTTTTAAATACTTCCAGAGATGGTTTATGCAGACGCTAGTGTGTGTGTCTCTGTGTGTACTTGTATATAGACACACACACACATGTATATACATTTACAAAAGCACTCAAGGTGAACATTGATTAATCAGAAAGTGGGTTCAGAAAAATGGACCATTTTCAACAGAGGAAATGATTTAATTTTATTGAATGCTTCATTATTTAAAATAAAGCTTAACAAAAATAAAATAAAGTGGAATAAAAATAAAGCTTAGCCTTTTTAAATTACAATTTTCTGGAATATCCCTTAAAATGTATGAAGAAATACTGATGATATCCTGACTGGCTTGAACCTTCTGGTGGGAAGTCTGGCTTGGCAAGAGACACAGCTAGATCTGAACTACCTGGGTCCTTGGTGCATAATTCTCCACTGAGCCGTTTTGCACTGTAAATTGTTTGCACTGCTTTCATTCATATGCTCATTCAACAGGACACTTTACCTGAAATCCATTGTGTGCTTCAGAAAATCACAAGAATGTCATGTTCTGTTTCTTCTCTTGTTACTCTAGTTGCTATGGCACGGTTTCTTCTTTAAATGGAGAACCAGAGCAGGGTGTTGCCGTGGAAGCGGTGGGACAGAATGACTGTAGTATTTATGGAGAGGACACCGTGACAGATGAAGAGGGGAAGTTCAGATTACGTGGCTTGCTGGTGAGGCTTTGAACATGTTTTGTTAGGGGAGTTTTTCACAGTGTGTACGGAGGTGTCTTGCGGTGCCCCCCAGACTGCTAGGAATGGGCTAGGCCACAGGGCTGGGGAAGCGGGTCAAGTTTTGGAGCCCTCAGTGTTTTCTTAACTGACCCTTCTTACCTTTTACATAGCCTGACATATTGGGTTGGGGTTTTGTGGCAAAGTGAAGTTGGAAACCCATAGATTTGGTGTAACTTTGCCTGGCATTGGGTGGTTATGGCTTAGGCCAGGGCTCTCAAACCAAAGGCCTTTGGGGCCAAACAAGAAGTGCAAGTGGCTGAAGGAGGCTGGGTGTACAGCAGGGAGTGGAGAGGACCGCGGGGACGTGGAGAGGGCGTGGCCCATGTAACTTCTCAAGAAGCTACCACTCAGGTCTGGTACATTATGGCCATGTGGGGAGATAACCTGAGGGTAACCACATTGTTTGAATTTTTAAAAGAGTAATCAGAAATTCAGATTTCTATGTGAAAACGCCTGATTCTTAAATGTTTACAACTTAAAATTCTTTGTGTGGGCTAGACATCTACCTTATTTGTCCTTTTGGCTGCTCAATGGCAACATTTGGTTTCAGATTTACAGTGTTTTTTTCCTCAATTTTTATTTGTGCTTTCATTCATATGCTCATTCAACAGACGCTGAGTGTATACTGTAGAAATCACAGAGGGAGTGCGGGTTGACAGCAGCCACTGGACTAGGTCCCTTGGATTTGGGGTTGGGTCACAGCCTTTCAGATTTACAAACTGTGTATTCTTAGCCGACCCCAGAGTAGTCATACATACCTCGGCAACAGGCTGTTTGCCCACATCACATGAGCTGAGATGTGAGTCAGCTTGCCGCTTTATATAGGTACGTTGGGGTGATGCTGTTCTTTCCCAGAGACAAGAATACTCATGTCCAATGTTCAGGGCACCCCTACTGTCAGATAACTGGGGGGCCTAGAAGTCAGGTCAGGAGCCAGGGGAAAGATACCAATTGTTTTTTGTTTATTTGTTTTTTCAAATAAATGTGTAAGGAAAAAAGTAATTCAGAAGTTTACAGACAAGGAGTTCATTTATACTATTAAAGCCTTGCTTTTAAGCTGAATTTATCTGATTTGCAACCTTCCTAGAAATTCTCCTTTGAACTCATATGTCTCTTTATCACAGTTACTGCTAATCCACACAGCAGTGTAAAAAACCAAAACACTTCATTTCATCAAGGCAATTTACTTCCATCTATTGGAAAATTGTCACCATGTGCTAGCTTTCTTAGAACAAAATACTGCTGTTTGCCAAAAAATTATCTGAGTAAATATACAAGTCTGTAGAGAAGGTATCCAGCCATGTAATATGAAAAATAGAGACATTTATTGAAGAAGATACAACATACAGGAAACATTGTACATAGGACAATGACGCCTCAGTCCCCTTCACATAGGCACCTTGGGACCTCACCAGTTCTCTCAGTGACCATCAGCTGCCCTGTCATATTTTCCTGAATCTTTTTGATGGTCTGAAATCTCTTTCCTTTTGAAGGTGATTTTAGTTTTGGGGAAAGCCAGAAGTTGCAGGGGGCCAAATCTGGGCTGTAGGGGTGCGTGTCACCTGGGTGACTTGATATTTTGCCAAAAAACTCTGTAGGAGACAGGATGCATGAGTGGGCACATTGTTGTGATGAAGCTGCCAATCACCAGCTGCCCATAGCTGCAACCTTCTGAGTCATCTGAATAGTTTCCATGCAGGCACGCTCAAGCTTAACACAAAATTCAATGCAGATTTGTTGCCCTACTCGCTCAGGCATTATGAATGTGACAGCCACACAGTACACATGCTCACTCAGTGGCATCTACCACCCCCACTGATCAGTAAGTATAATGAAGTCGTCATTGTTCACACATGCACATTCCAGTCCACTCTCCTTGGCTGCCAGGTTACATCGATGTTGTGCAAACTGTTCTCATTATATTAGCAATGGCTGGATGTTTTCTGGACAGACCTCGTATATACATCATCTGTTCAATGTCGAAAAAGTCTTCTTAGAATAGTGACTTTTTGGTAAACATGATATATGCCTATAAATTTGATCAGTAGAATAAAAAGTGTAAAGAAGAAATTTTTTAAAAAAGGATAAACCCAAAATCTCATTTCCCAGAAATAATATTCATGATAAGCATTTGGGATTGTCATTCCAGATATCACTTGATGCATACATACAATAGAGAGGAGGGGTGGACAGCAGGAAAGAACTTTATCAGACTTAAGAGCACATTATGTTCGCAGTTTTGAAATAAGAAACCACATTTAATTTTCCCTGAGAAGAAACTGAATGGTGACTGAGAAATTGCAGAATGTCAGATAACTGTTTCTTCATCAAGGTGCTTTTTAAAGGAACTCTTTAGAAGATTGACAGGCTGCGGACTGGGAACTGGAATGGGTGAGGCATGAAAGCTCTGTCCTGGTGAGGACCTGCAGACAGAGCAGGCTCAGCTCAGGTTGCATGTGACAAGCCTCTTTCTAGAGAAGTGATGGCCTGGGTTTGTTTGCAGCCGGGATGTGTGTACCACGTGCAGCTCAAGGCAGAAGGCAATGATCACATTGAACGGGCTCTCCCCCACCACCGGGTAATTACGGTAAGGCAAAGAGTTCTTCAG
>PVJD01016719.1:0-20001 GCA_004026545.1 Mormoops blainvillei
TACTCCCACACCATCCTCTGGTCATTGAGGCTGAGATATCTGATAGGTGAGTGATGAAACCATCTTGGGTTTTTAACTCAGTTAAGACATCAGATGATTCCAGGCGCAGTCACCATCTGAATGCAGCTGCATGAGAGAGACCCAGGAAGAATTACCCAGGTGAGTTTAGAAAATCCACAGAGCTGTAAGAGATAAAAATAGATTGTTGTTTTAAGTCACTACGTTTTGGAGTAGTTCCATAGCAATAAATAACTGGAATAGATACTGCTAACTAAAATTTGTTTTAAATGTATTTTTTATGGTCATTAAGGGCCAAGATATTTTACTCATCTTCACCCGTTGACACTTTTGTCAATGACAGTATCTTGGGACAGAAGATACTGATGTAAGTTTTTTAGGTAGAATTGCCGAAAAAGAGGAATTCTGAGGTTTAGAACCCAACCTCGGCCATATCCAACCTGGAGCATTTAAGTCTACTAGGAAGCTTTAAGAGCAATGAATCACACCTCAGGGACCCATCAGTAGTAATATGGGGATCCAGGTTGAATTCCAAGTATTTTCTATTTACATTTACAGAAAAGAATAGACTAAGACGTAAGACAATTTACTTTAAAGGAATCTAATTAAATAATTATAAACCTTCACTCCTTTTTCTTTCCCTAATTTAGATTGCATTTTTGTTGCTCAATTAGAGTAATATGTAATAAAGTTAGGCTTCGTGTAGAACGGTGGATTTGTATTAGACTAACATAATTTTTAAGGACCTTTATCCCTTCCAGACACAAGAACACATGAATCCCCTGATGTCGGAGACTGCTAGTGTTTCTTGATTACTAACTCTTTGACCTCAAGTTCACTGAAGATTAGTATATTAGGCATAATGCATTCAAGCTCATTTTCCAAGTTATCTTTCATGCTTTGTCAACTGCCAGCTGGACTTGGAGCACTTTTGGGGAAATGTGGTTAAAGTAGTCATAATTATCAACTGCCTGAAGTGCTTACCTGTTATTTTAAAGAATATTAATAAGGTCACATTTAATTCGTTTGGGAGCTTTCATACGATTGCAAAACAATCATGTCTTATATTTTCATGTATTTATTTCCCTAGCCATTTGTAGATGAATGTAGTTTCATATCATATTGGAGAACTAAGTAATTGTAGACAGTCTAATATTAATATGTCATGTAACTTTTGCTAGTTAAATGTTGTGATACATGATTTTAGACACATATACTTGCTTTTGGCAAGTTCATCTTAAATGCATATGAATTGAAAAGTAGAATTATAAATATAATAAAATATAATGTAGAACTAGTAAATGTTTTAAGGTGTACTAATTATGATTTGTAAATATTACAGCCAAGTTATACTTCCAACAACTTCCAAAAACCTTTTCATATTTTGCACTTAATTAGCTAATTTATAGATTATTGCTTTTATTTAAAACTAAAAAAAAAATTCCAATTTTCTCCAGCCATTCTAAAAAAATAAGTAGGCACTGCTTTAAAAATGACACAATCTACCAGTTATTTGGTAAGACTAGCATAATCATAAATTTCCCATCCATGCTTTTTCCAAAAATACTAACCCATATTGTTCTCCCTGGACCTGTTGTAGGGATGACTAATCCAACTGCTGAGGTCTCCCTTTATGTGTTTGATGGAACACTTGGCTTGCTGGACTACAGCTGTGTGTTTATGTGCAGTGCACACCTGCAGGGGCCTGACAAATAGCTGTAGTATGCAGAGGATACAAAATTACCCTGGCAGTGCTGCAAATAAGGAAGTTTCTGTTTTGAAGTCCATATGTGTGTGTGCCTGAGATGCCAGCTGGTGTATTTATGTTGCATGCACAGATGTAAAACTGCCAACTGATTTTATACCAAATAAAGTCTAATCTTTTTATACATACTTTGGGTCAAAGTTATGAAGTGGTACATAAGAATGTTCTCACGACTTAAGTCTTTAAAATAAAAGGTGCTATTAAAAATATGAACTCATGATACAACTAGGAAAGAGGATAGTGACATAGATGATATTTCTTAACTATCATCTTTGTATAGAAGAATGTTATTATCACTGTATCATTCTGTATCTAAAGGCTTGATTTATTATAATCATTAATGATATATACCCTCTTTTATGGCTAGAGTCAGTCAGGCTTGTGTTTAATCCAATTCGCGAATACTGAAATGTGAAAGCCAAATTTATATAGTTATTTAACTTGAAGGCTTTGCTTTTTAATTTTTTCAAGCATACTTAATTTTAACAAGTTAAAATAATATTTTTACCAATGTATTTAAATTTGTTCTGAAAGAAATACCACTATTTACAGGGATAGTATTTTCCAAGACTGTGGAAATTTAAACACCAACAAAAAATAAGTAGAAAAACCATTTGTTAAAAAGAACTTTTGTAAGAGGCAATTTTTTTGTGTCATTTCCTCACTGATCAAATGAAGAAATGCATTTTACTTAATGTGTTCATCCTAAACAAGAATAGTGATTTGATCACTGGAAAATTGGTCTTCAAATTAATACTTGCAAATTAAACTTTTTATATTTGTTACTTAACTGCAGACTTATTTTAGAGTTTGAATTCTTCTTTTTGATAGTGTTTGAAATACTGGGTTGGGCAAAAAGTTCATTTGATTTTTTCCATAAGATGGCTCTAGTAGTGCTTAGTTGTCTTTAACTTTGTTTGAAACAGTTTTGTTAGATTGTATTGTGACAGCTGTCACATCAGTGTGCATTTAAAGAGACATAAAAATTGGCGAATTTTTTAAAAGTATACTTTATTGATTATTCTATTACAGTCGTCCCAGTGTTTCCCCCTTTGCACCCTTAAAATTGGTGAATTTTTGTTCAGCCATTTTAATATTGAAGATGGAAGAAAATAAGTGACATTTTTGGCATATTATGTGTTATTATTTCAAGAAAGGTAAAAATGCAACTGAAACGCAAAAAAAACAAATTGTGCAGTATATGGAGAAGGTGCTGTGACTGATCAACCATGTCAAAAGTGGTTTGCGAAGTTTTGTGCTGGAGATTTCTCACTGGATGATGCTCCACGGTCGGGTAGACCAGTAGAAGTTGATAGTGATCAAATTGAGACATCAGTTGAGAACAATCAACGCTATACCATGTGGGAGATAGCTGACACACTCAAAATATCCAAATCAATAAAGTTATTGGTGAAGATGAAAAACGTGTCTTTCATTTTACAGAAAAAATCAGAAACTTTTTGGCCAATCCAATAGTAGTCATTTTTTTCTAAGAATTATCATAGCTTACTAGCTAATGAAATTTTTAATACATATTTTCTAGTATTAATAAGCATGTTTCAATTGAACTGTTTTCAACAGTATTTACTTTTATACTATGTTTGAAATATGTATACATATTAAAAATTTTTAGACATTGCACAAGAACTTGTTATCTGAATGGTTACATTTGTTTTAGCTTTACCTGTACTTTTAAAATGGTTTTTATCTTATTGTATCTAATCTGCATTAGTTTCTAAATATTTGCAAGTGGAGAGGAGTTCAAGGGCTTATCCAAAATCATATTAATTTTAATTAAAACATTTAATGATGCTATAAAATTATGGTATCCAATTTTGCATTTGAAACACAGTAAATGTGTGTTTCACATATGTACATCTAAATATATTACTTGATTATTCTGGCACCGATGTAAGTTGTAAGTTTGCTCTGACTTCATATTTGTAGATATCATAGTTTATTATTTGATTACACTTATACTAATATTTTGTTTCCCTTACTAATTATTCATTTTTCATTGTTATTGATAATATTGAACTTGTAAATATTTTTAAATAATGTATTTAGTTAAGTAACACCCTAGCAGGTATGCTTTCTTTTTAACAGTAGGCATTGTTTTCTCATAAAAGTATGCGCATTTGTTTTTATTTCTGGCTTAATTTTACTTGAATTTTTACTCTCATCTGATTTCAACAATGTGGGAAGGGCTTGAGCTTTTAGCATTGTTCCTAGCCTTTAAAAAAAAAAAAAGGAATTTGATTGAATCAGGTTTCTCAATTCATGAAGACAGCTTGATTTGGAATAAATTTTATAAAATGAAATACAAAGGTAGGATAGAAACCACATCTCTTAATGGCTAACTTAAAGGATACAATGGTTCTGGCAAAATGTACAATTAATTGCACATCAGAAGTACTTCAGAATACCAGAAAATTTCCAAAAAAGTCAGAGCTGAAAGGCTACATAGTTAAATTGAATGAACTCTTCATCAGGAGATAGACACACAGTTGTGTGATGTTAGGCTAGTTTCTTGGAGCTTTAATTTAGTTTTCCAGAGAAATGGAATAGTAACTCTGGTTAATAAAGGTGATGTAAGTATTAATAAGATAATAGACATAAAGCCCTTTCTAGGGTTAGGGTGTGGACCATGTATTCAATAAATGCTGACTTTTTTTTTTTATAGCAGTGGTAGTAGTAGCAGTTTGAAATAAATTAATGACATAGGAAATAAGAGGTAATGTATAAGTAAAGTTATTAGGAGAGAGTAGAAACAGAAATTGTTGACTTCCTTTTTAAAAAAAAAATCAAAGAATATTTTAAAGAAAGGACCAAACTCCAAATTTTTACAGCTACAAGACAGAATCTTTTATTACTCATTTGAGAGATTATGTTCCATACATTGCCTGGTTATTTAGTGCCAGGGCCAACTTCTTTTTAGTAGGGTATCACTTCAAACACTGCTGCCGCCACTGCAGGTTGCAAGCACATGATTGAAGGCTTCTAGTTCTCAGCTCATGCCCAGATGTCTTTCAATAACGATAGCCAGTAATTTCTTCAAATTGCTCACTTTATCAGCAGCACATGTCATCAATCCTGAAGTGGTTGCTCAAGTCAAACTGCAGAATCTTTAGCTTACAGATGCAGCTGCAAACAGGTGAACAGGCAGAAAGTAATTTGTGCAGCTTGGTGGCTGTCAGACGAAAGACAGACAATCTGTGTTTAAAACAGATTGCAGGCCCTGTATGGGCCAGACAAAAGGGATTTCTCCAACTGCAAATAATTCCAAGGTTAACATATTTTCCTTTCTGCCATTAGGTGATTTGTTAAAATTGGAAACAATGAACATTATAAATCTACACAGAAACTGGAGACAAGATGAAAGAGAAAATCAGATCACTAAATAGGTTTACATTTGTCTTTCCAAAGAAGTACAACTGGCATTCATAAAAGCTATTTTCTCACAAATTAAGCCAACTTATAAAATAATTCTTTGAAACTTACAATATTATAAATGTTTCAAGTTGCATTAAGAATTACTGATACTAAAAAACAGTGAAACCTGAACCAGTACAGTTTTTATGTTAAATACTTTGGTTTTTAGAGTTAATTGTTAATTTGTGAATATTATAATTTGTTTTTTCAAGTATTATTTATAATATTTCCCTTGAGGTTTTATTATTGTAGATTTTAAAAGTAGCATATACCTGATATGACACACTTTTCCACACACTTTTCCACACTTAAGGGTCTAGTATGGTTACAGTACAAAAATTCTTGTGGAGAAAAAATTTTTGAGGACTTACACATTTAAAAATGTTATCCTTACATTTTATTTTTCTGTCTGTTACTGGAACCTGACTCTGAAAGATATCTTAATTTATATGTAGGCTAGTCACGTTTTAGAAGACTATTCCACATTAGCATTAAGAATGTTCATTTTGTCCATTTATCTATTAAAATTGATAAAGTCATGAGCTCCTAAATCAGCAGTGTATTACTTTTCAATATCAGTCCATATGAGTGCTTACTCACAAAAATAAACGGGAAGGACTATATTATATTAGCTTTATGGACACCTCATCATGGAAGACTGCTGGAGAAGATATGTACAGACATGTTTGTATATTTAAAATGTATGCCTCTGTGTGTGTAGCACATGGGAAGCAAAAGATTAGTCCCTTCGTTGTAATTATCTACTTGAACTCATGTTTGTCATATAGAGAACAACCATAAATGAATGTGACTGATTTATTCCCTCTTGTTCTCTGGATGTCTTGTACTTTCTCTTGTGTTTCACAATCGCTTTAATGTTGTAATTGTTTTTAACGAGTAATAAATCTTTGTAACATGTTTAAAAACATAGTCTTCAGTGTCAAACCGAGCTTCAAGTCCCAGTGCGGTCCTATTGTGTGACCTTGCCTTGGACAAGTTAATCTCCCAAATCCTTTTTTTCAGTGATGATAGTGCTATTTATCTAACTCACGTTATTTTTGTGATATTTTAGGAAAAATATGTATAAAGCGTTGTACATGGTCACTTGCAAATATTTAAAGCTTCAATAAACCTTAGCTATTTTCTGTTAGACTTTAAACCTCCTGAGGAGAGGGTGTGTGTTTTTCTAGCTTCTAGCTGCTTCCTAAGCATTTGTTACCAAGCCATGATACTGTAAGATCTTGGTAACTAATCAGAATGAATTTATATGATTCTGTAAATTTCAGGTTTTCTTTAGAGATTATCCTTCTTTGCCAAATACCTTGAGTTTTGCAATTAGAACAATTTTGATTTATATTTTAAGTAGAAAAAATGAAGAATTATGAATATTTTAATTTTTCTTATTTCAGTTTACCTCACTAAAAATTATTCTTGATTAGTTATTTTTCAAATACCATTGACTTTTCAGCTTTATTGAGGTATAATTGACAAAATTGTGAGATTTGACATACTGTGTATTTGAGAATCATGATTCCCTATATGCCTACTATGTGAAAGGATCAGTTAATGCATTCATCACACATTTTTATATACATATTTGGTGAGAACATTTAAATTCTACTCTTACTAAATTTCAGTTATACAATACAGTGTTGTCAGCTATAGTTACAATGTTATACATTAGATCCTCAGACTTTATTTATATTATAGCTAACATTTTGCTTTTTTTTTTTTTTTTTTTTTTACCAATTTCTATTTCTCCCACCCTCTAGCCCCTGGCAGTCACTTTTTTCCTCTGTTTCTCAGTCTGACTGACTTTTTTTTTTCTTTCCGATTTTACGTAGAAGTGATACCACACAGTATTTCTCTGTTTCTGTCTGACTTATTTCACTTAGCATAATGCTCTCAAGGTCCATCCATGTTGTCAGAGGCAGCAGGATTTCTTTCCTTCTTTCTCATGGCCGAGTGATGCTCCATGGTGGGTGGGTGTATTTATGTAGTAGCTCTGAATACCTCAACACAATAAATTTTGCATAGTTGGGTCTAAGTAAATGTTCATTAATTGATGCTAGCTATTAGCCTTAGACTATTGCATGAGGGTTCCAGCAAGGGGCAGCATGGAGCTTTTGCCTTGCACGCTGTCATTTACTTTTCAACTACTCATCAGTAACATTACAGTATGTTAAAATAGACATTATAGCATTTACAGTAATACCACACCATAATTTTATAATTATGGCAAATATAATTTTTTATTTCTTGACATTTCTTCAATCTTCATTACTCTTGTTACCAGTTGTACTTAAATTTTAGCTCTATCTCAGCTAAAAATATCATACCACATTTTTATCATTACTCTTTTTAAATTTTACCTTCATTTCTGTTTCATGAAGTTTTGGCAATGACTGGAATACTTATGCCTTGAAAATTTGTCTTGCAGATATGAGGTTGATCCAATTTTAATAATAGTTTGGACCTACTTCGAGCCCTTTTATGGG
Source organism: Mormoops blainvillei (assembly GCA_004026545.1). Classification (NCBI taxonomy): domain Eukaryota; kingdom Metazoa; phylum Chordata; class Mammalia; order Chiroptera; family Mormoopidae; genus Mormoops; species Mormoops blainvillei. The sequence continues at coordinate 7,714 of PVJD01016719.1, forward strand.
TGAAAATTAGCTTAGTTTTTTTGCTAGCGTGGTTGCAATAATTTTTTTAATTGTAGGTTGCTCAGGAGAGAAAACAGACATGAAGGCATTCCATATAGGCTCCTGTTTTATTCCCTTGGAATGATGTTTTCAACTATTAATGCACAAATTTTGTTCAAGGATTGTGAGTTTGCATTTGTATTCCAAATATAGTTAGTACACATACATGTGTTACATGTTTATTGAGAGAGTAAGATCACCATCTTAAAAAGATTTTTTCATTTAAGTTGTTGAATAAAGTGAGTATGTTATTTAGGGCAGGGAAAAAAAATAAGGCACTCAGGCAGGTTGCTGACTGCAGTCCAAATGGCTGATCAGAGAGTCTTTATATGCATTGGTAATGTGTTGTGCAATATAAGCTGAAATATATTCCACAAGGGAGGAAAACGGAATAGGTTACATACGCTGTTCCTAAGTGCAATGAATATAAAACTCCATTACTCACTTTAGGCAGGTGCTTTTTATATGAGGCTTTAAAGAAATATAAAACTGCTGGTGAAATGATTGGTTTGTACAGATACCACTTAGCTTCTAGTGCTTTGACCAGATAAAGAGGCCAAAAGTATTCTTGCAAACATTTCTTGAATGATTTTGGTGTAATAACCCATCAGTATAAGCATTGTATAGTGTATGAAATTTGTCTCTGACTTAGTTTGAAAAATTATTTTCAGGGACACAAGAATAATTTTTAGTTTTCCTTCAGTAATGATAAATGCTACTTTTGGAATGTAAAATAACTCTTTTTAGGATAGCTTTGTGATTAGTTGGACATCATGAAGAATTAAAAAGTATATTAGTCCATAAAGATTTACAGTGGTACCACCTACATATACAAGTGCCTATATTTCTCTTTCCTTCAGCTCTTAGAACAGCACCTGCTATAGTTTAAACACAGAACATTCTTCCAAAAATGAATTTTCATAAACATGAAATAAAAGGGTGATTGAAAGGATAATAAATAGGTGTTGTTCAAATTTGTTTTAGATTTTAAATATGTGAACCAGTGGGTTTTCTTTTTAAACCTGCCCTAGATCGATTGATTTCTCTCTCTCTCTCTCTTTTATTATTGAGGTGGAATTCACATAACATACAATTAACAATTTTAAAGTGTACAATTCAGTGGTATTTAGTATATTTACAATGTGGTGTAACTGCCAACTCTTTCTGGTTTAAAAACCTTTTTATCACTCCATAAAAACACCCCATACCCTTTAAGTAATCACTCCCCAATCCCTCCTCTGCCCCATCCCCTAGTAACTGCTAATCTGCTTTCTGTTTCTAAGGATTTGCCTATTTTGGGCATGCTATATAAAAAAAAATCATATAATAGATGATGTTTTGGGATTGGCATTTTTTTCTCAGCACACTTGTCTGGAAATCTCTTTAGGTTGTTGCGTGTATTAATAGCTCATTTTTATTGCTTTTGTTGTTCAGTCAAGGAACTCTGCCTCAGCCTGGATTCTGAATATTTTTGTCCTCTTTTTTTCAATGAAAGTTTGTAGTTTTACATTTACATTTAAGTCAGTGATTCTTTTGACTTATTTTTTTAATAAGATGTTAGACCTAGGTTGAAGGGTTTTTGTTTGTTTGTTTGTTTTTTGCCTATAAATAACCGTGTTGCAGCATTATCTGTTGAAAAGGCTTTCTTCCTTACATTAAATTGAATTTGTAGTTTTGTCACAAATTATTTGGTATATTCAAGTATCTTTTTCTGGGTTCTTCATTCTGTCCCCCCAATCTCTGTGTCCGTTCTTCTACCATAACCATATAGTCTTAATTACTGTAGCTGTATAGTAAGTCTTAAAGTTAGGTGAATTTATTTCTCTGACTTTTGTCATTTTTGGAATTGTTTTTAGATATTCTAATTCCTTTGTCTTTTCATAAATATTTTAGAAAAATTGTTTATAGCTACAACAAAGTCTTTACTGTGTTGAGTCTTCCAATCTGTGTCTCTTCATTTATGTAGATCTTTGCTGATTTCTTTCATAAGCATTTTATAGCTATCAGTATGTCAGTCCTCTGCATGTTTTGTTAATTTTATTCCTGTTCATTTTTTTAGTGATTGTAAATATACTGTATTTTTATTTTTGTTTACACATATATTCACTGCTAGTATATAGAAATACACCTTATTTAAACTCACTTATTATTCCTAAAAGTTTTAAAAAAGATTCCCTGAAACTTTATATATACATGTTTATGTCAACTGTACAGAGATGTACAGAAGGATAGGTGGTTTTTTTTTCCTATCCATATATCTCTTATTTTCTTTCTTGTCTTATTGTACTGGCCAGAACTTCCAACATTATGTTGAATAATAGCAGTGAGAACTGACATCCCTGACTTTGTTCCAATCTTAGTGTGAAAGCAGTCTTTCACCATTGAGTAGTTTTAGGTATTTTTGTAGACCTTCTTTCTCATGTTAAGGGTTACTCTCTATTTTCATTTCCCTAAAGGTTTTGTCATGAACAGATGTTGAATTTTGTCAGATACATTTTCTGCATCAAGAGAGATCATGATTTTTTTTCTTTAGTTTGTTATTATGGAAATTACATTGATTTTCCAATGTTGAATTAAACGTTCAAACCTGGAATAAATATCACTTGGTTACATTGTATTATTTATATTTATATAGACAAACTCATTGCAGAATTTCACTGTCTTATGTTTTGTTAAGTACTTTGACAAATATATTGAGAAAAATTTGTATGTAACTTTCCTTTTTTGTAATACTTTTGTTTTAGAATGAGGGTAGCTTCATAAAATGAAATGAGAAGTGTTTTCCCTTTTTCTGTGTCCTGGATGTGGTTGTGTATAAGGGATGTTAATTCCTATTTAAAGATTTGGTATAATTTTCCATCTGTCCTTGGAGATCTATTTTTTGGGAGTGTATCTAGCAATCAGTCAATCAGTCATCTATGAAGTCTGTCCAGAAGGTGTCCAGCCATGTAATATGAAAAACAGAGACATTTGTTGAAGATACATGATACAAGAAATACTGTACATAGGACAATGACGCCTCAGTCCCCTTCAAAGTAGGCACCTTGGGACCTCACATAGTTCTCCCAGTGACCATCAGCTGCCCCATCTCATTTTCCAGAATGTCATCAATTGTGTGAAATCTCTTCTCTTTGAAACATAATTTTAAATTTGGGAAAAGCAAGAAGTTGCAGGGTACCAAACCTGGGATGTAGCAGGGTTGAGTCACCTGGGTGATTTGATGTTTTGCCAGAAAACTCTGCACAAGATGTGATGCATGAACAGTCATGTTGTCGTGATGAAGCTGTCACTCACCAGTTGCCCATAGCTGCGACCTTCTGAATCATCTGAATAGTTTCCATGGAGGAATGTTCAAACTTAACACAAATTTGATGCAGATTCATTACTCTACTTGCTCGGTCATTTTGAGTGTAACAACCACATGGTACACTTGATCACTCAAGAATGCCTACTGCCCCCACTGACTAGTACAGTGAAGTCATCATTGTTCACCCATGTACATTCCAGCCCACTCTCCTTGGCTACCAGGTTACACTGATGTCTTGCAAACTCTTCTCGTTATATTAACAATGGCTGGACTTTTTCCAGACTGACCTCCTGCCTATTTATCTGTCGGTCTGTCCGTCCATCCATCCATCCATCCATATTATCAAAGTTGTCAGATTCTGTGTGCAGAATTATTAGGTATTTTCTTTGATGCTGTCTAGTCTGTCATAATATAACATTTTATCCTGATATAGGCTCTTTATAGTCTCTTTCTTTTCTCTTTGTTAGCCTTACTAGAAGCTTGTCAGTTTTACTGGTTAAAAAATAATTTAAATATATTTCACTGATATCTGCTACCTTTATTATATCTTTCCTCTGATTGCTTTGGGTTTGCTCTGCTCTTTTTTTTTCAACATTTTTGAGTTGAGAACCTAGATATTGACTGGAGACTTTTACTTTTCTAATGTGTACATTTATTGCTATAAAATTCCCTCTCTGCACAGCTTTAGTGGTGTTCTACAAATTTGCTATGTTGTGTTTTCACTCATTTCACTGTATGTTTTTTATTTCCCTTGAGTATTTCTTCTTGACTTGTGGAATATTTAGATCTGTTTAGTTTCCAAGTATTTGGAGATTTTCCTTATTATCTTTTTTATTTCTTTTCCTGATTTCTAATTTGAATCTGTTGTGGTCAGAGAACAAACTCTGTTGATTTCAACTGTTTTAAATTTGTTGAGCTTTATTTATGGCCCAGAATAATATGGTCTATCTTGCTATATGTTTGGTAGGCACTTGAAAAGAATGGGTATTCTGTTGCTGTTCTATAATATTGAGAAGAGCTTATTAATTGATAGTGTTTTTTGCATCTTCTGTATCTTTGTCGATATTTAATCTAATTGTTCTGTCAGTTGTTGAGAGAGGTGTTGCAGTCCTCATCTTGAATTGTAGATTTTTTAAATTTACTTTTTTTAATTTACTTTTTTTATCAGCTATGAGCTACAGTTTTTGTAGTTGTGTATTAGTTTCATACAGTTAGAATTGCTGTGATTGTTGGAGTACCTACTCTGATCATTTTTTTTCTCTTTTCATCCTATCTTAAGTCTACTTTATCTAATATAATATAGCCATTTCTTCTTTAAAAAAATCGAGGTTAAATTCATATAATACAACATTAACATCTAACCATTTTAAAGTTTGCAATGCAGACACTTTTATTATATTGATTATGCAACCATCACCACTGTCTAGTTTTAGAACATTTCTTATTACTCAAATAGAAATTCTATATCCATTTAGTAGCCACTCCTTGTTTCCACTTACCGTGGGCCCCTCACACCAACCAGTCCATGTACCTTGCGTCTCTATGGATTTACCTGCCGTTAGTATTTTATATAAGTAGAATCATGCAATATGGGACCTTTCTGACATTTCAATTAGCATGATGTTTTCAAGGGTAATCCATGTTGTAGGATGTATCAGTACTTGATTTCTATTAATGGCCGCATAAGACTGTATAATATTGGTAAATTTACTAGCCTTTTGTTTATCCTTTCAACAGTTGGTGGACATTTGAGTTTCAGTTTTTGACTATTAAGAACAATGTTGTTACAAACACTCTTGTATAAGCTTTTGTGTGGACATACATTCTCAGTTCTCTTGTGTATTTATCTAGGAGTGGAATTGCTGGATCATGTGATATCTCTGTGTTTAACTTTTTGAGAAACTGCTAATTTATTTTCTACAGCAGCTACAACATTTCACATTCCTAACAGCAGTGTATGAGAGTTTTAGTTTTTCTACATCCTTGACGATAATACATGCTTGCTATCATCTCTCTTTTTCAGTAGCCATCCTACTTAAGTGGCATTTTACTATGTTATGCTTTCTTTTGTTTAGTATTTGTGTGATCTACCTTTTTTATACTTTTTCTTTCAACTTGTCCACCTCACTATATTCGAAGTGAGGTTTTTGTAGACATCCTATAGTTGGGTCATATTTTTAATTCAGTCTGCCAATCTCGTCTTTCATTTGCTAAACTAAAGTCAGACCTTAAGTCTGCCATTTTAGTTTTTGCTTTCTGTTTGATGTCTCTTTTTAATTTGTTTTCTTTTTCTGACTTCTTGTTAGTTACTTGAACATTATTTTGAATTCTGTTTCGATTTATGAATTTTGTTACTTTAAGTGTAACTTAACTTATACCTAAGGTATCATGATATCTAACTCTGAATTTGGCAGTAGTAACAACTTTTGTTCTTTAGGGATGTGGCCTGCCTTGACTTGTGAATAATTTAGGGCTTAGTTTACATAACTAAGAACTTACAGAACTTACTGTCATTTTTATTTTTACTCTCTTTGCACATATCTTTTAAATACATTTCTTATAGTCCTGAGATCTTCCTCCATTTTATTTTTTACTTGGATTATTTATTGGAAAACTTAGTATTATATGTGGATTTATATATTGTACTCTGTTTATCCTTTTCATTTATGTAAGTTTCACTATATATACACCAAAATTTGTTGGGTGTGTTTTTGTTATTGTTGTTACCTCTTGACTCTACCTACAGTGATTACAGAGCATTATTTGTCTTGTTTATTATTTTTTAAGATTTTATTTATTTGTTTTTAGAGAGGGAAGGGAGGGAGAAAAGAAGAGAAACATAAGCGTGTGTTTGCCTCTCGCAGGCCCCTGCCGGGTCTACCCTGACTGGGAAGCAGCTGGGGACCCTTTGGTTTGTAGTCTGGTGCTCAATCCACTGAACCACACCAGCAGGGCTGTCTTTTGTTTTTAATGTGTAACATGTTATACGATGATATTTAAGTCTCCAAAGTTAGTAACTCAATTTTTTGAGTGTATATGAAGTTGTAAAAAATTTAATTTCTCTATGTTAATGAAAATTTCTATATACTATAATTTCTAATATTTTTCATATGTATTTTTCACAGTTGTGACCATATTGCATATAGTATTTTATGTTCTATTTTTTGATTTAACATTTTAAATAAATACATTTTGTATGCTTTTACATAAATATCAAGTAACATAGGCTTTTAATAATAATGAGATATTTCATAATATATCTAACCACTTTCCTCTTCTGTGACATTTAAAGTGTTTTCTGATATTTGCTGATGTAATTTATACTGCTATAAGGATTTTTTCTTTTTGGTTATTTTTTAGTTAAATCTAGGGCTGGCTAACTTAGTGATGGATAATAGGCTTTTAAAAATCACATAAAATATGTATTGATTTCCCAGATCATTCCATGAATACGTAATACAACTGGTAATGAAGGGTAATGACTGTTTTAATAAAGCCTCGACAACATTAAATATCGGTGATCACACATACAAATAATACTTCATTTCCCCCTTAATTCACTTTTCGGTTACATCAAATTTGAACTTTTGTCATATGTCTTTTATTACCTGTATTTCCTCTTAGGTGAATTTGCTTTTGTATTCTTTACTGTTCACTGATTTATGGGCTCACTTATTTGGATGTTTATTCAACAAATGTCTAAGCACTTTATTAAGTGATTCATTAAGATTTTAGTGTATTTATCCAAAAATTTTGGAAGTTTCTGTAAATTAAAATCTTTTGATTCTCCGTGTGAATCGTTATTTATACCAGAGTAAATAGAAACATGTTAAACTGTCACAGAAGACCACATTTGACTTTCATTTATAATAGTAACTTTCCCCTGCAGTTTTTGTACATTATATGGTTAGTGATTTTACCCGTTATTATTACCTTTGGGAAAATGAAACTTGGTGGTATGTGGCCCTTTGAGTGAATGGTATCTACACTAGCTATCTGTGTGCTATCCTGCTTGTGACATTGTGTCTAGGCAGTGACAGTATTCCATGAATGTGAAACATTCCCCCTAGTTCCTTCTTTTAGCTAATTCCTTTGTCATAGCTTACGTGGTATATTTTCAGCCTCCCTAGAATAGTTCTCTCCCTTCTTTGTTTTCATACTACTTTGTACTTCCCATTTTGGGCATTTTTCTCATTGTCAATTAGGTACATATTTGTGCAGTTATTGGTTTATGACCAATGGTACTTCTCTCACTAGGTTGTGAATTTCATGAGGGAAGAGCCTGAGTTGGTCTTGTTAGTCCCATAGCTCCAGGCTGAGCTTGGTACGTAGTAGTGTACAGTGAGCAATAAATGCGTGAGCGAATGAATGAGACATGTGAGTCAAAGTTGTTGTATGCATGAAGGACCAATAGTAGATGATCATGGTTAGTTAGGTACAGACAAAAACTTGTATCCTTACCCCAGGATGATCTCCCTGCACAGTGAGAAACAGTCCAGAGTTATATGTAATGATTGAAATAGAAGATTGAATCTTGGGTGCATGCAGCGAAAGTTCTTACAGTAAAAGAATAGCCTGTCAGAGTCAAGATTTCATAGTGGTCAGATGATTAGCTTGACAATTTTACCTTGAGGCCGGATTCAGATTGCCCTACAGCAGAAGGTGAATTAAACTGTGGAAAGAAGAGTGATTTTGTCCTGAGCAGAGTGAGTGAATGTTGCCTTTATTTTTATTTTGGTGTGTCCTTTCTCAACACCCTCTAAACACACTCTATTTTCTTAATTTAGAAGATAGTATTTTGCCATTTACTGTGACTTCTTTTACATTGCTAGCTAGTCATATAGCATCCTTATCCATGTTAAAAATTAAAATAATAAAACCTTGCCATAAGATGTTTTAGAATAGGCTCTAGTCTTCCTATGTGGTATTTTATTTTTATTTATTGATTGGGGGATGGTGGGGGGAGAGAGGGAAAGAGAAAGAGAAAGAGCGATTTCATTGCTCCACTTACGCATCATTGGTTGTTGTCGTATGTACCCTGACTGGGATCGAACCACAGCTTGGCCTATCTGGACGATGCTGTAACCAACTTAGCTACCTGGCCAGGGCTCTGTGTGGAATTTTGAAATGATCTCATTTCATTTTACCCTAATGCCTGCATAGTTGTTTTTCACATCTTTCTTAATTCAGTGACCAAGAGTGATGGCTTCCTCTCTCCATTCCCCACTTTGGCTGTCAGAATATGTAGTTTAATGTAATAAGACTTTTGCATAGTAGCCCTTCTTTGGATATTTCCATCAGTGGTTATTACTGAGAATTTAGTTACATATATTTCCTTCCCATATGTGTTATGACATTACCTAATCCAAGAAGCAGGCACTTTTTTCCTAAGCATTTTATTTTCAAGTCTTATCCTAAGTGTGATTTCTTTCTAAAGTCCATGTATGGGGATAATACTAAATGATAGTCACTAGTAATTGGGTGTTATTTTTATTTCAACTAAAAACTTTTAATTGTAGAAAAAAATCTCTTACTATTGCCTCGCATTGTTATTTGTATCACAGAGAAAATTCCTCTTCTTCACCTGTATTATATCTGTAGAATCTAGGGAGCAATATAAAAGGTTTCAAAAGTTATTCTTAAAATATCTGTTTGTAAACAAATTGTAGTTATTCACTATATTTTTTCATTTTTTTACTGTCACTCACTGACTTTTCCTAATTCATATTTTTTTCTGTCATATGTACAAAAACGTAATAACTGCTTCATTTAGTTGGTACAAGTTTTTTTGCCTGTAGAAAGTACACATGGTATATGAAAATATCCCTCCCTTCAAAGATACTTCTCTTTTTGTATCCAATCATGCAGTGTTTAACTTCCTTCTACCTCATCTAATCATTGGCTTTTAGAGCTAAAAATCTTAGTCATAACCAAATCTAACCACTCCTTTTTTTCACATGAACAAAATGAGCCAGAGAGGCTTTAAACCAAGATTACACAGCTATTTGATGGCAGAATTTACACCGACTAAAGACCTAGTGATTAATGTATCTTTCAGTTAATTTCCTCATTGTTCCTTAATGTATGTAAGCTGAACTTCCCCAGTCCGAACTTGTATTGTTTGGAATAATAGTCACAATAATGAGCATGTACTACCTAACATTTATCAAACACTTACCTGCCAAATGCTCTTTAACCGCTCTTCACTTATCATTTCAGTGCTAATGATTACTCTGTAAGGTAGCTAATGATTTGTACTTACAGACAGAGTATAGTTAAGTACATTTTGGGGTTCATAATGTGTTTAATATCTATCTCTGCATACTCTGCAATGTGTAACCTAAAAAAAACATCTTGTCTGTTTTCTCTATTGTGGAAGAAATTATAAGGGGCAGAAAATTCATTTAGCAGCTACATTATTTCCTTAAGAAACATAGAGCACAGCATGATATGACTTCTGTGCTTGGCAGCGTGGCATACTAGTTAACCTAAAATACTCTCCTCTACAAAAACCCGTGCTAAATAATACGTAACATATTTAATTCTAATTGAATTACTGTAATTAGAGAAAGTGGGGATAATGTCTAAAACAAGGAGGAAACTTTCCTGGCCAGTGTGGCTCAGTTGGTTGAAGCATCATCCCGTAGACTGAAAGGTTGCTGGTTCGATTCCTGGTCAGGGCAGGTGCCTAGGTTGAAGATTTGGCCCCCAGTTGGGGCATCTATGAGAAGCAACTGATGGATGTTTCTTCCTCACATCGATACTTCTATTCCTCTTTCTTTCCCTCTCTTCCCTCTCTCTATAAAATCATCGAGCATGTCCTCGGGTGAGGATAAAAAAATAAAGTAAAAATAAAATAAAGGAGGAAACGGAAATCTAGGGTGGAAGGCAGGCACTTAAATTTTGATTATCCTAATGGGCTGTCGCAACCTCAGTTGTCAGTGGGCTTGGTTTTTAATCACCAACAATGTGGTGGGGACAGGAAGTGAGGAATTGGGAACTGGTGTTCAGATTCCCTAAACTCATATCTTTTAAGGACTAGTGAAAAGGTACAGTGTTTCAAAAATCTGCCCTACTCTGTATTTAACAAAGAAGTGTCTTTGTTTTGGCCTTGATGGAGAAGAGGGAGGGTGCTTTCCATGAGAATTTGTAACCACAGTCTTGTCATCACTCAGATTTAAATTTCTTGCATGGTCTAGGAGCCATCAAATCAGTAAGTCAACATAAAAAGTAATTCTGGGTGGACTGGTTACACCTCTGGGTATCTAGTAGTAGACACAGATACCTACTGTGACAATGTATTTGAAACAGAAGGCCATGTGAAATGTAAACTCAGAATCCAGTATCACCAAGAACTTTAAAATAATCCACCAAGAGCAAGAGTTAGCAGAGACCTCCAATGGCTGATTTAGACTTCCAGAATTTCAGATAATATAATAATCAGAAGCAGAGTATAAAATGACTACATTTAAAATTATTAAGGAAGCAAAAGATAGAGTTGTAAATATAAGAGAGGCACAGATACTTCCAATAAAGACTAGAGAATTTAAAAAAGAAAAATATAATCTTTGGAGGTCAGAAGTCATTGAATGGATTAAATAGCAGATTAGATACAGCCAAAGATACTATTAGTGAACTTGAAGGTGGATACAAAGAAGTTAACCAGAATGCAGCACTGAAAATAGAGATGAAAATGTGAAATACAGGTCAATAGATCTGAATAGTAGAATGAGACAATTCTTTTTTTAATCCTCACCCGAGGACATGCGTATTCATTTTAGAGAGAGGGGAAAGAAGAGAGAGAGAGAAACATTGATGTGAGAGAGAAACATCGATTGGCTACCTCTCTCACATGCCCCAACCCAGGATCTAACCCACAACCTAGGTATGTACCCTGACCAGGAATCAAGCCCACAACCATTCAGTGTACAGGACTATGCTCCATCCACCTGAGCTACACCAGCCAGGGCACGATACAATTCTGTGTATTTATAAGAAGACTCTCAGAAGGAGACACTGAGAGAGAGGCAATGTTTATAAACTTTTTTTTAATAAGCCACAAAATTGCTGCAAGATGTGCATCGTCAGATTAAAAAATCATAAATCCTAAACAGGAAAAGTAAACCTAAATCTCTAAGTAGATACATTTGGTGAAACCCCAGTGTGCCAAAGATGAACATGAACCTTTAAAAGTAGCCTATGAGGAGAGAAGTTAATGACATGATCTGCTATCATTAATGTTAGTTTTTTAGTTTCCCCGACTTGGTAATGAAGATGTCAAGGATAAAGAAAATTATTTGTTCTTAAACATCTATTATACTTAAAGCACTGTGCTAAGTTATCTGGAATTTGCTTCTTTTAAGCCCATACAGTCTATGGATCCTCCCCTTTCCAAATGAAATGAGTTATTGAAATTTGTCTGAAGTCGTGTTTCAGTATTTTAATCAGGCTTGGTCCCTTCTAGATGAAAAGATTTTCTAGTGCCTTATGCACAGATAGTCCAAATTCCCACATCTGCAATCATAACAAGTAGAGCAATCAAAGTTAAGTAAGCAGTTTTGAAGAGGAGCAGTTTAATTCTTAATTAATTTTGAAATTAATTTTGGAGCACAATTCCCTAGTTATCTTTCTAGCAGAGGAAATAAACTTTTTTTCAGACCTGGCATGTCTGAATGAATCTTTATTCTACCTTCATATGTGATTAATAGTTTGGCTGTATATAGATTCGTAGGCTGGGAATCATTTTCTTATAAAGTTTAATTAAAAACCTTGCTGTATTATCTTTTTTCCTAGTACTTTTGTTGAGAAGTTTGATGCCATTCTAATTGTATATGATTGCATATTACCTGGTTCTGCTTTTATGCATTTTTTAAAAAATCTCAGGAGCTTTTTTGGAGCTTCTCTTTATCCGTGATGTTTAGGTGTAGGCTTTTATGTGCACA
>PVJD01016720.1:0-19992 GCA_004026545.1 Mormoops blainvillei
CCCATCACCGCCCTGGTCAGAAGAGCAGACTTTTTTTTCTTCTTTCTGCAGGAAGGACCTCCCCTGCATTGTATCCACCTCCCATCTGAAGGAGCATTTATCCCTCTCCCTCCCTGAAGCCATAATGACAGTCCGAATGCAGAGAGGGAAATCTGACTGGGTTAAGGATACAAATTGAGAAGCATTTTTAAAACATTAAAAATATGAAGCCTGTCATACACATGCTTCATTAGTAGGTGCAGAGGCTCGGAAGTGCTGAGCTTGTGGCTGGCTTGTGTGCCTATGTGTCCCCTAGAAAGTGCCACTAAATACAATTGGGTTCTTTCAAGCCCACCAAGCACTAGGAGGGAGCATTAGTTGGTGTTAGGTGCTGACGGACTTACATGCCCTGCTAGATAACTCTGTTGGTCCCTCATAAGGGTGTATCTCAGTTTACTGCGCTCCACTTTATTGTATGTCACAGACATTCCTTTTTTTTTTTTTTTTTAACAAATTGAAAGCAAGGCCCTCTACCAGCACAAAGGTTATGAATCGTTTTATTGCAGTGGTCTGTAGTCAAACCTGCAATATCTTTGAAATATGCCTTTATTGGGAAAGCCCCATGAGACTTTTTTTTTCAGTACTAGTCCAATATGGGGTATTATTGTTTTCTTGTCACTGTAACAAATTACCACAAACTTAGCAGCTTAAGAGAAATAAAAAATGCTTTCTTACAATTCTATGAGCCAGAAGTCCAAAGTCCATTTCACCAAGCTACAACAGTGTCAGCAGGGCTGGCTCCTTCTGGAGGGTCTAGACAGAATCAGGTACCTTCTCCTTTTCAGCTTCCGAGGCTGCCTGCATCCTTCACCCCTAGCACCTTCCTCCAGATTCAAGGCCAAGAGCGTAGCCCCATCGCACCTCTTTCTCTCCGTCTCTTTGCTTTTGTCATCACAGGGCCTCCTGCCTCCCTTTTTATAAGCACTGTTGTGATTACATTGGACCCACCTGGAAAACCTCCCCACCTCCGGATGCTTAACTCAATCACACCACAAAGTCCCTTTTTGCCATGCAAGGTAAGGTTTTGGGAATTAGAACTCAGGAATTTGGGAGGTGGGGGATCGTTATTGAGCTTACGAGACAGGGCAAGGTATTTCTTCGTAGCCCGGAGACATTGCCTCGTCCGCTAGAGTAAGGACCAAGCCTGCTCCATCTACTTCCCTGACAGGAAGAAAAGAAGATTTGACACAAGTTTACCATGACTTCCCAATTCCCTGTGCTCAAAACAGGTGTGTTTTGTTTTGTTTAGTTTTGTTTTGTTTTTTCAATTACCCTGCCTCGGCCATGAGGCTACCTTTAGAACTGTTCTCCACATACTCTGTTGGGGTGCCCTTAGTGAAAACAGACTGGTGGGCTCATTTCTTATTTAAGACCAAGCATAATTAAGAATGTACATGTACATCAAACAAAAGTGCATTCCAGTGACAAATACCAGTATTTGGGTTGGTCTGAGCCATATAAAATGCAAAGCCACTTTCTTCCTTCCAACTACCACGCTTCAATTTTTTAACTCATAAATGACTAAAGGGAAAAATCTCAGTTTGGAATATCAATATGGAATATCTTCAATATTCAGAGAAATACTGGAGTTGGGAAGGGCATGAGAACAGGTAGAAGTAATAGAAAAGTTCTATATCTTGGAAAGCAAGGCTAATTCTATGCCTTCTGTCACAGCAAGCATGTTTTGTTGATGCTACTATGGGGACATGTTCTGAGCTGTCCCCCTGGAATAAACTTGGCCCTGAGCCACTCCCACATTCTGCCTCACGCTCCAGAGCCAAGAGCTAGCAGGATTACGATGTACATCGGTATGGTCACTGGATGCTGTGTGAAATAGTCTCCTTAGCTTGTCTGTGCCTCGTTCCTCTGGTGGCGGAGGAGAGGGAAGGACCGCTCTAACCCTCTCCCCAAGTGGCCAGCACCGGTATGGGGAGGGCCAGGAGTCCTGGTAGCATAGAGAGGAACCGAAAAGGTCGTGCCCCAGCACCAGTAGTTCCCAAGCAGAGAGACTGAATTCACCCATGCCTACCAAGCCTACTTCTCCATTTAAAGCGCCAAGCCTTTTCCCTTTGGACTTGAAATCACCTCAGCTCAACCAACGAACCACTCCATATGCCTTCCTCAGTGACTATCCTAGCAATCCCATTTTTGTGACAATTGAAAGTAACAGAGAAGACATTTTTACTTGCTATTATCGAAACGAGTCTATTTAGAAGTAAAAGCAAGTTCTTTCCATACCCCAAATGCTTTCACGTTCTCCTTTGTATTTTCTCTCCCTGTGAAGAGCACAATGTTTGGAGCACAGTATTTGGAAGTCCCATTCTTCAACACTAGTATTGGAATAAAGTGTGTGCTTATTATTATGTGCTGACTGACATACATGCAACTTTTGAGTGGAGCAGCATGAGTTGTGGAAATTGAATTAAACAATAAACCCGTAATTGCTTGTTAGGGTGCTTTAATTGACTCCTAAGTACCATATGTGAAGCTGTGTGGCTGCAGGAGCTCAATTATAAGCTTGCTTATGGAAAGATGCAACTCATTTTGCATGTTAGAAATATATTCTCTAATTATTGTTGCCCTGTCAGAAAAAATTCAAATAAATAAGAAGTGCTTCATAAGTTAATAATGTATACTTAGTCCTTAGGTAAACTTGAAGCACTTTATTTAGGCTTTCATACAAGATCAGAAAATGCACAGTTAAAAATTCCATTTGCTTTATTCCAAGGCATTTGTTAAGGCCTGGAGCTCTCAGTGTTCATAGCTGACCAAAGAAATGTACACAGGTGGGGCTTCTGGTTTCAAGGTATCTGCCCCCGACCAACTTAAAAATATTGACAAGAATTAGCATTTCTGGAAAAAAGAGAACAAAATAAAATTACAAAGAATTCATAAATAAAATCTCACTCCCCCCCAAAAAATAGCTAATACATGTGAGGGTCACGCAAGGGGGAAGAAGGGAAATCTTAAATTCTGGTTGCTGATCTTTTGTGGCAATTCTAGAAAGGAATGCTCAGAATTATAGTAAAGTTATGCAGCTGTGGCTGGAAGAAAGATGATTGGCATCAGCCATGGGCCTTCGAGGTGGGTGATGAAAATGGGAAACACAGGCACTCCTAGTTGACTTATTAAACTCAGAATATCAGGAGGTCCCATATAAATAGAGTAAACAGCTTCAAAAGCTGAGTGGAGAAGGAGTAATCATTGGAAATCCTAAATCCAAGGAAGAAAAACATTAAATTGCCCTTCTATAGGACACAGTGTAGCCTGATAATGATGCTTGCATGAATACAAGTGGTCCTGGATTAGCTTCAGATCCCAAGTGATCTCCATTAGCCACAATGAAACCATCCAAAATAATGTGTAAGTACAAAGAGTAGCTTGCTTGTTAGGAAAACGGCAAGACAAGTATTTTAGTCCCCAACCTTTCCCTTCCCTAAACTAGATGTTTTACACACACACACACACACACGCGCACACATACAGACTCTGAATAGAGGGAACATGTGATATAAACTCAGCTTTAAAAGCTCTTAGCCACTTCTTCCATATAGATGCCTCTCTGAATCCTTTCTCTTATAGAGAAATATTAAAACCTATATTTAAAAAAACATTATAAATGCATATAAAGCATCACATTTAGCAACACGTTTGGCAGCAATCACTCTAAATTGTCACGGCATGGTCCTGGCTGGGTAACTTTGTTGGTTACAGCGTCATCACAATATGTCAAGGTTACAGGTTCGATTCCTGGTCAGGGTATATAAAATAATCAACCAATGAATGCATATATATATATAAGTGGAACAATGAATCGATGTTTCCCTCTCTCTCTTTCTCAAATCAATAAAATAAAGAAACACATAATTAAATTGTCATGATAGTGAATATGAAGGAGTCAGCAGGGCAACCAAGCTTTTTATACATCCCTGATTTTACAAAAGCTGGATAAACTGCATCTAATTTAGCTGACTTTTTTTTTTATTAAAGAAATTGAATAGAGAAAGACTGCTAATGATATAGTGTGTCTTTTAGGGGTGATGAAATACTCTGGGAGCTAAAGTGATGGTTTCACAACTCCGAATATTACTAACAACTAAATTGTACACTTTTAAAAGTGAAATTTTATCTCAAGAAAGCTGCTATAAAAATTTTGAATCTCAAATAAGTGTATTTTTAGAAAAAGAGCTCAGGATTCATGTCACAAAATCACGTCAAATAGATGCTGCATTTCCAGAAATCCTAGGAATCATAAGCATTTAGCAGCTGGCAAAGAAATTATGCCTCCAAAAGTTATGCTCAAAACCATTTACATTAACTTGTATAAACAAGAGTGTGCCCATAAATAATGAATTAATGAGAGTTTATGTCAGTGCAGTTCTTTCCACATGCTTCTTATCTGTAAAGTTTTATATTTTTTCCTGCATTAAGAAAAAGAAAAGGTACCTGCCTAGACTTTCTGTGGTGCCACATTTACTGAGTTAGAATTCTGTAGAACGCTATTTGGAGGATACAGTCAGTCGAACTTTGAAACATCACAGTAATATAAGACAATTTCTGCCTAAGAGGGCTCATAATTTACATGGAATATTCAACTTCCAGCATGCAGAGAAGAAATACCAAATATATAAATACCTATGAAATGCCTAGGCTTAAATGTATACAGAATGCATAAGCATTGCATGATGGTTAGAATTAATTTCTCGCCATGTTATAGAAACCTGTCAGGTAAGAAATCCTCTAACTCCCCTTACAAATGTATGCTCTCTTCCCTTCCTTCTTTCTATATCACAGCCTCATTAGAGGTGTAAACTAATGATGAGATGCTTTCTAATATTTCCAAGTCATTTTTTTTTCACAGTGACTAAAAAGATATCACATCATTTTCCTTCAGTAATATCTCCTACATCTAAATTCTGCTTTTTATGCCTAATGAAACTGTTAATTCAAATAGTATAAAGTTTTTTGACATCTTTTTTATATTTGGAAAAATAATTTCTACATCCTTCATTCTACAGAATATTGCCTATAACTATGCAATGTGCTACAAGCTTTATTCTTCTCCAGCCCCTATCTTATGTACGTGTACAAGAAAAATGTATATTTGGCAGATGTGAAAGAATAAACATGCTAATTTACACACTACCTGTAGAAGTTGATTTACTTCATTTTAAAAGGAATATGGCAGTATTTACTGCCATAAAGTGTAGCAGTTTCACCTGTATTCCTGCAAACAGCTGCTGTGCAACCAACTTCCAAATCAGGAGAAGAAATGGGCTGGGTATTTTTTACCAGTTGCTCTGGGATTTACAGACAGACAGTTCTTTAGTTACCTGCTGCACTCCACCTAAAGGCACAGCGAAGAGTTGGGCCAAATCACCATCCAAGTGATTATAGATTTTAAAAAGATTTTATTTATTTATTTTTAGAGAGGGGAAGGGAGGGAGAAAGAGAAGGAGAGAAACATCAATGTGTGGTTGCCTCTTGCGCACCCCCTACTAGGGACCTGGCCCACAATCCAGGCATGTGCCCTGGGAATTGAGCCTGTGACCTTTTGGTTCACAGGTTGGCACGCAGTCCACTGAGCCACACCAGCCAGGGCAGATTTTTTAAAATGTACCTACTTTTGGAGTAGAAGAGGTAAGATTCTTAAAAGCCTGTGTAAAGCAGAAATTTTAACTATTATCTGCCATTAAATAGGCTATCTCGATAATAAGTGCGGTATCATTTATCAGGAAGCTAAACTTTATGTCATATAATCATTCTGGTAACAGTAACTAAGTAACAAATGAGATGTGAAACTCAAATTTCAAAATAATTTGTTCTTCTCTATTGAAAAACAACTGCAAAGACCCAGGATATTAATTATCTCATTGCCACAGAGAAACAATATCAGCATAACATCCACATTTATTCCCCTCCCTCTCCAAAGTATACTACATTTTCTTGTGGATCTGTCTGCTTAAAACATCTTCTAAGGAACTCTTTTTTTTTTCTACAAATTATTTCTTCTTTGTAGTTTGCTATGAGTACTCATATTATATTTACAGGGAACCATAATCACCACTGTTATAATAAATTGTCTATTATGTACAAAGCCAATGCCACATCAAGAAGACATTTGTTTTCATTTTGTTGGGTCTCTTCCTTCATAAAGTCTGCCAAGCTACTGCTGAAATTATGTTTATTCATCCACATTTCCTCTTGGTCCCTCTGGAGACCATGCATTTGCTACTTCCTTTATGAAAAACAAATTTGTTACACTTTAATTCTGTTTTAGAATCTCAAACTTAATAAAACTTTATAATAAAAATATGAGTAGTGGTGGACTCAGAGGGTCATTTTTCATAGTTCTTATGCACTATATATATTCAGTAGTCACACAACTTAATTTTTCCAACAAGAAAGCCTGGTATTGATAGGTTTTCTCTCCAGAACAGTGGTATTTAACCTCAAAATTCATTTTTCAATGTAAACAGCCAATGTTGTGCTTATGTAAAATTGAATTTGTTTAAAGTTATATATATTTCAAAACTGAATGGACTCTGATTTCTTATGTGTAATTTTTTACCTGCTAAAATTAGCTGAATCCAGAGTAAAACTGCCTTCGAATGTTTTATCGCTATGAGTTAAGTCGGGAACTTGATCTGTTTTTACTTCTAAGCACTGAGAAATAATTAATCTTAATGTGACTAACAATATTCAATTTATACATTTAAATATTTTGAGGTAGTAATGGCCACCTGCATGATTCAAATGGTCAAGGTGAACTGGGGTCTGTAACCACATCTTATGATACATCCTTTTACACATTCGCTTGAAGTCTTTTTCACACCACTTAAGTGAAACTTGTTCTTTAACCTGAGTTCCATGCTAATGGCCAAGACGCATGCACAACCTGTGGAGGGAACTTGGCCAGTCAGGAGAATGAGTCTAGCACTGGCTTTCCTGTAATAGCGGTAGGACCTACTGGGCGAGGCTCACTGAAACTTTAAGTATATTTATAAACAAAATGAAGGAGATGGACCGGGATGATCTGCGTTCCTTCCAGCTCTAATACTCTGACTACACTATGGGTTCAAGCATGTACAAAGCATTCTCATCAGGGTTATTAAATTTCCTATTGAAAATTTGCAAGGTTAGTATAGTCAGCTGGTACTAAAGCAAGCATTCATGCCTAGTTGTTTTTATTTCACTCGCTGTCCTGTTAAGTATACAAAGCATGCTAACACAGGAAGGAAAACATTCTACAAATTTGGTTAAAAAAATTCCATACTTCACTTAGGAAGGCATTTTACATAACAAATATATATTAGTTAAACTTCCAAGTAAAGATTGCAGAGTAGAAGCTTGAATATACTTCTACTTCTTTCTAAAACCTCGTCAAAACGTTAAAGTATTAAAAGTGTAGAAAAGAACAGAATGGTGTCACGATTTTTGAAGCTGTAAATCACTAGATGTGAGGATTGAAAAAAGAAAATAATAAATTCTAAGGTGAAAACAGTAAAAGTCAAGGGTTAGCCTGTTATCACAGAATCGCTAGAGGTAGAGTTGAACGGGGGAATAGATATGCTTAAAAATAGCCCAGAGTGTGTCTACACGTCAGTCAGACCCCCAGCTTCCTCACTCTCATGCTCCAGTCTCTGTGGAAGACCGGAGGATAAAAAGCATCTGAAGGCCAAAGCCTGGCTGAGGTGATTGCTTGACCCTTGTCATACAGCATATACCCAAACCCCTCACTGTCTTCACTAACTCAGTTTCGAGAACAGACAATCAAGTTTTCCCCTTCCAAGAAGAAAATTTGAAGGTCTTCCTTGGTAAATCCAAACAGTACAAGACAAAAGATCTAACTATATTGACATGAAAACTTTCCCAACTGAACAGCCCAGCTACATCACCCTACTCTCAACCTAGCACGAGCAGCCAGATTCATATTACTCAATTTTGTCACTTCTAAAGAGAAGCAGAAATTCAAGGATTACCAGATCCTGAGCAAAATTTCTCACATAAAAGACAGTTGCCAATACAAACCATGAGATAGAAACCAAGTTGGAAAACAATAAAGAATTGTAAGGGAGAGAAAATGTTGAGAATGAAAGAACTATCACTAAAACCATTTTTAGCCATGAAACTAGAAGTGAATACTCTGAAAAAATATTAAGCAATAAACATCTTTTACAGATTAACTTAAGTAGCAGAAATTAAAAGAGAAACTCAAGAGTGTAAGATTAAGTTGAAGAAATATTTCAAAACAGAGTAAAATGACAAATAGAAAATAGTAAGAAAAAAAATCTAAAAAACCTACCCAGGGGTTTAACATGTGGATTTTAGGAGTTCTAGAGCTACAGACAAAAAGCACAGGGGAGAAGATCATTAAAAAATAATTCAAGGAAATTTCAAGAATATATATTTCCAAATTTAAAAGGAATGCTGAATGTCTATTAAAGGCAACTAATATATATCAATATGAAGGTACATCTTAGAGAAATTTTAGAACAATATGGACAAAGATCTCAAAAGCTTATAATTTCTTGCCCCTACTGGTTCCTACAGAGCAAATATTTGTAAAATTCTGAAGAAAAATTGTTTCCAACTTAGAATTTTATACCCTACCTAATTATCATTCAAATGTGATAAGAGAAAGAAGGCATTGTCAGACATTAATGACTATGAAAAATTTACCTCCACATCCCTTCTCAGCAACCTACAGAAGGCTGAACTTCTCTAAAAGAAGGCAGTAAATTAAGACAGAGCAGAGGACAAAGGAGAAGACAGGATGATGTTCAAGAGGGATTCAGGATGATAAATATGCACTAAATATAGAAATTGAGTCCAGGTTGAGTAGGCCAGAAATATCCATGGGAGATTTTCTGAAATATAAAACTGATGAATTTGATCATCTTCAGAAAACATTTACTTAATCAATAGAAATTTTGTTTTCAGTGCTAAGAAGATAAAAACAAAGAGAAAAAATCTAGAAAATTAACAATGTCAGGGACAATAAAATGTTGCATGGAAAAATTATCAAAATTTACTAGATATGCTAAGCCTTTCAAAAACATTTATATTATTCTTTAATTGGATTGTTTGTCTTCCTGGTGTTGAGTTGTATGAGTTCTTTATATATTTTGGAGGTCAAATGCTTGTCCGATGTGTCATTGGCAAAAATGTTCTCCCATAGAGTTGGTTCCCTTTTCATATTGATGATGGTTTCTTTAGCCATGCAGAAACTTTTTAATTTGAGGTAGGCACGGATAGAACTGGAGAGTATTAAGCTAAGTGAAATAAGCCAGGTGGTGAAAGACAAATGCCATATGATCTCACCTATAAAAGGAATCTAATGAACAAAATAAACTAACAAACAGAATCACAGGCATGGAAACATGGAACAGACTGCCAGTGACGAGGGGGGAGGAGGGAGGTGAATAACAGTGGAAAGAAGGGGAAGAGACTAGCTAAAGAGCATGTATGAATGACACATGGACATGGACAACAGTGTGAGAATTGACTGTGGGAGTGGGGGGTAGGGTGGGAGGGGGAAAAACTGGGACAACTCTAATAGAATAACAATAAAAAATCTTTAAAAAATAAAACAAGAACATGAAATTAAATAAACAATTTTGAAATATTGCTTCTCTAAAAACATTTATATTATTAATTATAATTATACTTATTAATTTAATAATAAGCACTGAATATATTGATCTAATAAAATTATACCAATAACACTATGCGGAAATAGGAAGTGTACTGCGTAGTGATGGAAGGGTGAAAGGAGAGCTAAATTCTTGTTTATTCGTAGCACAAGAGTAATAGGTAATGCTTAACTCTGAATATATAAGAAGTCACAAACAAAATATATTTTCTGGAGATGTGGTTTTAGAAACAACATAATCAGCTATAGTTGAGTTTGAGGAGAGGCAAATAGAGGCTAACTTTACAGAACTACTTTAATTTTTCATTTTTTGTAGAACTATTTGACTTTTTGAATTATAAGCATGTGTACATTAGCTTAAAATAAAAGAAAAATTAAATGAGTGAATAAATAAAACAGATTAAATCTAACATCTCTAATGTACTGTCACAAGAATATAAAATAGTGTATAAAACCATATACATAACACAATGGATTACTTATCATTAATACATTCTTTATTGGCCAAGCCTTTCTAATTTTCCTCCTTTTGTCATTTAAATACACCGGAGCATAATTTATATTTCAGTTCTCTAAATATTCCACCTATTTATTTCTTATCTTTCTCAACCAAAATAAAAAAGAGGTGATTTTTTTCTTTTGATTTTGTGAAAATAATAGAAACAGTTATTAATTTATTACATTTATTAATGGTCTGCTATGTGCCAGGTGATCTATTAAGCATTGCGGAGGAAAAACACACACACACAATGAAGCCCAGTCTTTGGCTTTTGATAGCTGCAGTTCTTGGCTGGAAAGGAAGTAGGTTAGATGGGCAATGTAATTTATTTTTAATCTCCAAATAAAGAAACTAGAGTAAGACACACATGTGCACAAAACTCTGTTGGTAACAAGGTCAAGATGATGAGGATGAAATGCCATGAATATTGGCTCATGATGAGTGATGAACCAGCAGGAACACCATGGCCCGCGACAGGGAGTGACTGTTGCGGAGCAGTGTGGAAAGGTAAAGGTACCCGGTTACTTAGGAGTTCTTGGTTCGCTTTTCTTATTTATAACTATCCTTCCCCTTTCAGGGCATTCAACTCCCTAAAATTAAAGATTTAGAAATAAAACAATCTCAGGCTTTATTTCTACATTCCTATTTCTCCATTAATAGAAGAGTAGCATTAATGTCTTTATTCCTTTGACTTCACAAGTCACAAACAGTAGGGAGTAGACAGGAATTCTGGTATTGAGGGCATCTCCACTCCTCCAAGCACCTGCTTGTTAAACAGATAATTCCGGAAATCAACTTGAGAGACTGTTTATGACAATTAACAAGCCCAAGTCAAAAATAATCTCATTTTATTCTCAGCCAAAACAAACTCAGTGACTGTGAAGTACCTGCTTCCTTCCTAAGGGTGTGTAACCTTGCAGGGGAAAGGAATGCAAAAGCGCAATATTGTCTGTGATTGTTTCAAAATAAAACAAAACAAACAAAAGAATATTTAAAATAACAAAACCAACCAGAAAAAGATAGTGGGCAAGTTCAAATCCAAACATCCAAGAACACAGATAGTGGCTAGTGTATGAAAATGGTAAAATATTCTTAAAATACGTGGATTTAAAATATTTAAATACTACTGCTAACAGTCATATATCCCAGTAGTCTGTTCACATGAGAAAGTTGAGCCCTCCTAAAAACGCCAAGATGACTCACTGATTTGTGTTAAAATGGAACTGAGTTTGAGGAATTTCAAGAAGAGTTCTAAGACCCTGTCTTACTTAATATGACTGTGGATTCTGAAAATTACATGATATCAGTCTTTTTGTAGTCAGGATTTCAAATACAAGTAACAAAATGAACACATTTTCTGGGTAGGTGGAAAGTGAGAATTACTGAATCAGGATAAAGCTACAACCTACTCCCTAGGGTTAGCATAAAAGTTTAGTTTCCTTTTAAGTTACTTTCCACATGATGGAAATTTAGATACATTTGTTATTTATTTATTTATTTATTTATTTATTGTATTATTTTTCGATTACAATTTACCTTCAACATTATTTTGCATTGATTTCAGGTGTATGGCCCAGAGGCCTAGCACATACATCACAAAGTGTCCCTGCCCTGTATCTCCAGCACCCACCTCACACCGCGCAGTCGTCACATCACTATTGACTGTACCCCCCCATACTAAGCCCCACATCCCCATGACTATTTTGTAACTACTAATTTGTATTTGTTAATCCCTTCACCTCTTTTACTCAGCCCTCCAACTTCCCTCCCCTCTGGCAACCACCAGTCCGTTCTATGTCTCTGAGTCTGTTTTTTAACAATACAATGCTAAAATGCTCTTGGTTCTATACTCTTCAATTCTGTTGTCTAAATTAGTACCATAAAAATATGTCTGGAAAGTAACCCAGGTATTTGAATATGACATCACTGACAAAATGAGTTTGTGTTGAAATCAACTGAATGAAATGTTATCCTTTTTACAATTAAATGTAAGCTAGCTGAAGAATCCAGAATTAATTTAGCTAATTCCTGCTTATTGATAACAGGGGAAACCAAAAGTGCTAGTTAGATAAATGCCTGAATTACTATTTCACACTTTTTTAAGAGAAAAAAAATAAGAAGAAAAGGAAAAAAAATAGTTTAGTCTTTTGGTAAGAAATTTTAGAATAAAATGTATAACTTCTTTTTTAATCTGGAGATTTGGGTTAACCTACAGGTATTTTTTTTTATATATCCTAAATCCATTTTTCTTTAATTTGGGAAGGTAGTTCCTTTTCTTTCATTACCAGGGACAGAAAACAGTGAGCTCATATTCTCTGCACGGGGATTAGTAGCTTCATAAGATGAAGAGAAAGAGAAATATCTCTCTCCCCAGTTGCGCATCCTCAGGAAAGACCATAGCAACTAGGAGGCCATCTGCAAGCCATAAAGAAAGTCTCTACAAGAACCTAACCCTCTGGCACCCTAATCGTGGACTTCCAGTCTCTAAAACTGTAAGAAAATAAATTCTATTGTTTAAGCTCTCCAGTCCCTAGTATTATGTTGTGACAGCCTGAGATGACTAATACGGGTTTTGACTATTACAGAATTATAAAACTCAAAAGGTATTCAGAGATGATTAATTCTGAGGGTTAAGAATTGGTGGCTTTTTGGAGCCCTGGACCAGACAGAATTGTTTGATGGGACAATTTTACAAAACATTTCAGGAAGAGATAACCCTTATCCTTCTCAGACTATGCCAAAAAATCCAAGAAGAGGGAAGACTCTCAAGTTCTTTTTATGAGGCCAGCATCATCCTATTCTCAAAAACAGATAAAGACACAACAAAGAAAGAAGACTACAGTGCAATATCACTGATGAACATAGACACTAAAATCCTCAACAAAATACTGGCAAACTGCATCCAGAATACATTAAAGAAATCATACAACATGATCAAATGGGATTCGTCCCAGGGTTGCAAGCATGGCATAATATTAATAAATTAACAAATGTAATACATCACATAAACAAAATGAAAGACAAAAATCACATGATCATATCAATAGATGTGGAAAAAGCATTTGATAAGGTACAGCACCCATTTATGATAAAAACACTCAGCAAGATGGGAATAATGTAGGCATACATCAGCGTAATAAAGACCATATATGAAAACCCTATAGCCAACATCATACTCAATGGGCAAAAACTAAAAGCTTTCCCACTAAGATTGGGAACAAGACAAGGAAGTCCACTTTCACCACTTCTATTCAACATAGTATTGTAAGTCCTAGCCACAGTGAACAGATAAGAAAAAGAAATAAAAGACATCCATATTGGAAAGGAGGAAGTAAAACTGTCATTGTTTGCAGATAACATGATAGTGAACACAGAAAATCCTGTAGACTCCCCCAAAAACTACTCGACCTAATAAGTGAATGTGGCAAAACAGTGGGATACAAAGTCAATATTCAGAAATCGAAGGCACTTTTGTACACCAGCAATGAAATATCAGAATCAGAAATCAGGAAAAAACAACATTTGCTACAGCAACAAGAAAAATTAAGTATCTAGGAATAAACCTAACCAAGGAGGTAAAACACCTATACTAAGAAAACTATAGCATGCTGAAGAAAGAAATTATGGAAGACACAAATAAATGGAAGCATACACCATGTTCATAGATCGGAAGAATTAACATCATCAAAATGTCCATACTACTCAAAGCAATATATAGATTCAATGCAATCCTTATCAAAATACCAATGACAGATATAGAACAAAGATTTCAAAAATTTATATGGAACCCTAAATGACCCCAAATAGCTGTAGCAATTTTGAGAAAGATGAACAAAGTAGGAGGGATCACAATAACCTGACGTGAAACTATATAATAAGGCCACTGTAATCAAAACAGTCTGGTGCTAGCAGAAGAACAGACACATACGTCACTGGAACAGAATAGAGAGCCAAGAAATAAACCCATGTCTCTGTGGTCAGTTAATATTTGATAAAGATGGCAGAAGCATAAACTGGAATACAAATAGCCTCTTCAACAAATGGTATTGGGAGATCTGGACAGCTACATGAAAAAAAATGAAATTCAACCAAACGTGAACTTACACCACACACAAAAATAAACTCAAGATGGATAAAAGACTTAAATATAAGTTGCGACACTATAAAAGTCCTAGAGGAGAACGTAGGCAGGAAAATCTCAGATATTTCATGCAGTAGTATTTTCACTAATATGGGAAAATATATTTGCTAGTGATACCTCAGACAAGGGTTTGATCTCCAAAATATATAAAAAACTCACACGACTCCACTCCAGGAAGACAAACAACCCAATTAAGAAATGGGCAAAGGACAGATACTCCTTCAAGGAGGACATACACAAGGCCCAGAGACACATGAAAGGACACTCAGCATCATCAGCCATTAGAGAGATGCAAATTAAAACCACAATGAGATACCACTTCACACCAGCCAGAATGACCATCATAAACAAATCAACAAACAACAAGTGCTGGAAAGGTTGTAGAGAAAAGGGAACCCTAGTGCACTGTTGGTGAGAATGAAGACTGGTGCAGCCACTGTGGAAAACAGTTTGGAATTTCCTCAAAAAACTAAAAATGGAACTGCCTTTTGACCCAGCAATTTCACTGCTGGGAGTATACCCTAAGAATCCTGAAACACCAATTCAAAAGAACCTATGCAGCCCAATATTCACAGAAGCACAATTTACTAGAGCCAAGAATTGGAGTCAACCTAAGTGCCCGACAATAAATGAGTGAATCAAAAAACTGTGGTACGTTTGATGGAATACTACACAGCAGAAAGAAAGCAAGAGCTACTACCCTTTGCAACAGCATGAATAGAACTGGAGAGCATTATGCGAAGTGAAATAAACCAGGTGGTGAAAGACAGGTACAATATGATTTCACCTGTAAGTGGAACCTAATCAACAAAACAAATAAGCAAGCAAAATATAACCAGCAACACTGAAATAAAGAACAAACTGACAGTAACCAGAGGGGTGAGGGAGGGAGATGACAGGGGAAAAGAAGGGGAAGGGTCATCAAGGAACATGCATGAAGGACTCATTGACAAAGCCAAATGGGGAAGTATTGAGGGTGGCAATGGGTGGGGCTGGGGAAGGTGGTGGTGGGAAAACGTTGTCAAAACAATACAAAAACAAACGAAAAAAATCGATGGGGGAGGTTAAGAATAGTATAGGAAATTGAGAAGCCAAAGAGCTGTGATGTACAACTCACAGACATGAGCTAAGAGGGGATGATGGGATGGAGTGCAGGGCAGAGGGGATAAAGTGGAGAAAAAAATGGGACAACTGTAATAGCATTATCAATAAAACGTACCAAAAAAACAATTGGTGGCCTTTTGAATTAGCCTGCAGTTTGCTTGGTCGGTGTTCATAAAATTAAAAAAAACACTTTAAAAATACCTTAGAGGGGATAACTGTAATTTTACATAAGCCCCACTGATAGCCAGTGTGGTGTCTGGGGTAAGGCAGGGGCCACAGGCAATGCCAAAAGCAGCAGGGCAGACCGCGTTGCCCCAGTAACCGAGCCAGGGCAGCGTGTGAGCACTGATTCACTGCCCCCAGGTAGAATGCAGAAGGAGGAGGCCTTTCACGAAGTCAGCCTGAGGCTGGTGAGGGTGACTGACAGAGGGAAAAGCCCTTCTGCTCCCTTGTGGTTCCTGATTGAAGGGGAAACAGGACCCAGAGGCATGTGTACCGAAAGGTTAACATGAGAGCATGGGAGGTGCAGGCCTGCCAGCCTAACCTGGGAAAAGGACGGGACTGGCTGGGGAGCTGAATCCTTCTAGAGCGCACTGAACCTTGGGCCAGGAGATCTGAACAGAGGTAGGGCAGAGACTCACTCCCTGTCTTCCCCTGGGACCCATGGCCAGCGGAGAGAGCCCCTGTACAACCAGCTGCAGCAGTCGGCAGTGGCGCCAGGCCCCTGCTGTGCGACGTGACCGTGGTATGGAAATGGCAGTGCCAGCCGCCTCCCCATCCCTGCGCACGTATTCCCGGAAGCCTGAAGCTGGAGAGCAGTGCACCAGAGGACAGATAAGGACAGAGCAGGATTTCTGGGCATGGTTTTAGGTTTCCGTCTCTTTTGGATTTTCTGTGTTTGGTGGAAGAAAGAAGCCTAGAACCAGGGAGTCTCCTGTCCTCTCAAATTGTGCCGCATCTTAATAAAGATCTTTTTCCTTCCCCACAAACCTTTGTCTCATGTCTGTATTTGTTGACAGGCAGCCGAATCCAACTTTTGTTGGGTAATACCATCATTGTTAACTGCGTTACTCCTGCCCTAAAAACATATTTGCATAACTTGCTTCATGCATATGACTGATTTCTGCCGACCTTCTCCTTGCATCCTCACCAGAGGGCATTTTTTTTTCCCACTGCTTTTAGAGGGAGGGGAACAGAGGGAAGGAAGGAGAGAGGAAGAGAGAGAGAAGGAAACATCATGTGTGAGCGAAACATTGATTGGTTGCCTTCTGTACACGCCCCCTACTGGAGATGGAACCCACAACCTAGGTATGTGCCCTGTGACATGACCAGGAATTTAGCCCGTAACCTTTTGCTGTATGGGA
This sequence comes from Mormoops blainvillei, assembly GCA_004026545.1. Taxonomy (NCBI): domain Eukaryota; kingdom Metazoa; phylum Chordata; class Mammalia; order Chiroptera; family Mormoopidae; genus Mormoops; species Mormoops blainvillei. The sequence goes on from PVJD01016720.1 coordinate 16,803, forward strand.
ACGGTACTCCAGCCAACTGAGCCACACTGGCCAAGACACAAACCTTCTTCTTTCAAACACGAGAAAACTAAAGTTTAGAGATGTAAGGTGACATGCCCACGCTGAGTAACTAAATGAAAAAAGCTAATTAAAAGTAATTAAAATGAAAAATGGGTCTACAATCCAGATCTCTTCATACTGTATCAGGCTTTCTACACACAGCCTGCCTAAGGGATATGTTAGTGAATTGACGCTGCGGGACATGAGACTAACAAATAATTTGGCTCCCTGAAGCACAGATAACAGGGGAAGCTATCAAGCAAAAAGAAAAGTGGTCGTTAATTTTTCATTTCATCTATTCATCTACCCAGGTGATTTAATTTTGAAAAAGTAAACTGTAACTTTGAAGATGAAATAGCACTTTACAAGAGGCAAAAAAATTTCTAATGTTATCTTTCTTGAAGTAGTTTTTTCTTCTCTTTTCTTTTTTTGGAAATACTGAGTTCAGAAAGAATTTACAGAGTTTGGGGTAGTGAAATAAGATAATAGAAATTATAGCAAAGGAAATAACAGAAAAAAGAAAATAGTTATAACATTTTTCTAATTTAATATTATATTAAAAATGTGTATATCTATTAAAATGCCTATATTTTAATCTAATTGCATTTCATATATACTTCCCATAAGTATTAATTAATGTAATTAATATCCCCCAAATTTCCCCTTCTTTCACCTGTGCGCTTCATCTCCTTCTGATATTTTTTCTCCTCAAATAAGCTGATAATGTAAAATTAGTTAAAAAACAAAAAAGGACTAAAACTAGGGAATGAGGTGCTTTTCTTTCAAATCTTACAAAGATCTGAAAATGGCAAATAATCAAAGAATCATTACCTAGATAATAGGCCCTTGTGGTCCTCTAAATAAATGTGTTTATCAGTAAAAATAAAGTGTAACATTTGTATGATGTGACCATTTACCAAGAAATTTCCACAGATATTATTTTGTTTGATCCTTCCCAAACCTCTAGGAAACAGGTGAGGCAGGGAATTGTTTTCATCCCACAGAGGAGGAAACTGAGGCTCAGAAATGCTCAACCTCGTGTCCAACGGAGTTGGTCACAACCCCAACTTTGCTGTAGTCATTCTATTCAATATTTCATATGGTAGGAGGTAATGTTTCTCAGGACATTGTTACATTCATTTAAAAAGTTCATAGACTTCAGCAGGTCCTTGTTTGGCAAGTTAATTTTTAGTAGGCTTAAGAAAATGCAGCATTTACTCAGTTAATGTAGCCCTGCAAGATGTATTTTTAAGCCCACTTTTATCTGTATTACTTGATTCTATATTAAGATTCTTATATTACAAGTGACTTACTTATTCACTGGTTTATTCATTATTTCAATAAAAATATTTTGAGCACTGACTGTCTTGGGAGCATATGCATGTGTTTGTGAATGTGGAGGCTGTAGGAGAATGTAGGAGGGTTGTGAGAAAGGTGGAAAGATGAGCATGGAACAAACCGCACCTTTTAGACAGGACCTTACAATGGAGCAAGAGGGAGATGTCATACATACATCTAAAAAGAACACCTGGGCATGACCTGTGTTTCTAGAAGTTCATGGTGCCCAGGAGGATACCGAAAGTTCTAGCAAGGGTTGAAGGTTACAACAGCCCACAGGGTATCACGTTCCTTTAAAATGCAGGTCCGAGTAAATCCAGATCAGTTAAAAGCCAGAGGCCTGTCTGCAGCATTCTGCTGCCCTCCTTCAATGACAGCCTCCCCTGAAGCCACCCGCTCCCATCCTGGTGGTCCTCCTTGGTGGCGACACAGCTTAAACTTCTGCATAATCCCTCCTGATTTAACCCCCTTTTCCTCTGTTCTAATGGTTTGATGGCGACTCCCTTTGGCTTTAATTTAATTCTCATATCATTTTTAGATAAAGCTGGGTTTTCTTTCCTGGTGCTAAGCCCCACCAGGCCTTTCTTTCATGCAGCCTATCAAAGTCCTGGTCCACTCACCATCTGTCGCTCACTCCACCTCTGGACTGAGTCATGGCAGAGAAGCCCCTGGAGGCAGCTCCTTCTCAGGACCATGAATGATGAATTTTTGCCTAATAATATGGAGGAGGGAGACATCCCACGGAGAGGGAAGGGCATGGCTAATTAGGTCTTCTCAGACTAAAAGCTAAGGTTGCGGGGGGGAGTGAGAACATAAAAGTAAGCACAGAATATTGTGGAAGGCCTTGGATGCCCTATTTAGGGGCTTTGGTCTCCCCATAGGTAATGGAATCTGTAGAGTATCTTTTGTTTGTTTTCAGCAAAGGCATGTTTGTTTTAGGATTTCTAGTGAATATCTGTAGCGAAAGCCTATGAAAAGAGCTGCGGGCACTCAGAGAACCCTAAGATCCACACATTTACAACCAAGACAGCAATATAAATGATTTATGAAGGCTGACAACCAGGTTGGGATACCTGGAAAAGTAACCTACTAAAGTCCCAATGAAATAGTCACCCACTGAATATGTATTCAGTAATAAGCTCCTTCTCAGTGTGGGAGGCTGTGGGCACTGAAGAGATCCAAAGAATAAGGCATGGCTTCCGTTCGCAGCGGTCTGCGAGCAGCTCCTTACTGCTCTCGCTTCCCTTGAACCTCCACAGGGCGACAAGTGGCACCAAAGTAGAATGCAGGAGGTCACTGAAGCTGCAGGTAGGTTGCCCGCTTATCTGAGAGCTATTCTCCAAAATGCATTCCCCCCAGTTTCCTGTGATGTCACCGTTGAAAAATCAGTAACGGGCCTGCTCTTGCTTAAGATGTTTCGTCAAGTTAATATGACATATTCATATCCAGTCTTAAATAAACATTTTCATAGCTGTAATAAGTTTACATCTAAATCATCTACTGTCTAAATTGGCTCCTTAATTATGACCACAAATGCTCTCACAGATGCCACTGCATGAGATTGAAAGGTCAGCTCTAGTTTGGATCATTTTATAAAAAAAGAGAAAGACAAATAAGGTTCTCTTTAGATTTTTGGCTGGTAATTAATAAATGTGTCTTTTCAGGGAACATGTCTGTGAGGAAAATGCAGTGGAAATCTCAGAATTCTTTTTGTGGGCAAGAACCTAACTAAAGAGTCTTCAACCCTACAACAGGATATTGCTTTACTATTCTCAGAAATTTCAAAGAGGTAGTGGCTGGGAATCAGCGCCTG
>PVJD01016721.1:0-19998 GCA_004026545.1 Mormoops blainvillei
CACATCTTGTATTTCTATTGTGTGTATATACACAATATATTTGCACAAAAGTATTTATATATGCTAGTACATTATATAGGGATAAAAACATTTGTAAAATGTATTAACACTGTTAAAATGTTTATCTTAGGAGGGTAAACAACATGGGTTAATTTCTATTTATACATTTCTCTGTGATTTGATGTCCTTAATGCAAAAATATATATTGGAAAAGTAATTGAGATACAACTGTCAAAGCACAGGATAATTTTTGTTATGATCTGATTTACAAAACTAATATTAAATAAATGTTCACTTGGAATAGTATTCACTATTAAGCATATAAAGCAAACTATACTGCATATACAGTATGACCCCTTTTATTGTTGATAATACACCTCTGTGTATGAGTAAGTACATATTATGAAGAAAAATGTACATAAAAGATGTGACCCCAGCTACACAATATGCACATGCATGGTTATAACACACACATACACTCTTCCTCAGAGACACTCACGCTGGCGTCTTTCTCTTCATCTGAGACAGGGGTGGAACTTCCCGTTAAGAGCTCGGAGAACCAGAAAGCACCTGATACTGCAAGAAGGCCTGCCTGTGCCATTCAAATCTTTGGCAAGCATTCTTTGGTTGATCACCAGAGGTTCCTCCCTCCCCAAATCTTAACATAGCAGCCTCCCAGATATCAAGAGATGTAGTAGTGAATCTGACCAGAAGGTGGCAATAATTTCAATATTCGTACTGCTGAAGAATATGTATGGATAAGAAAGGATTAAAAGAGGGTATTATTTTTTTCCTGATGATGACTCAAAAATCTTTACCTCTTTCTTAAATAATTAATTCAGGAAATATTTATTCAGAGGAAATGACACTTCTGTCTGAACTACATTACCTTTCTATACAAGATTCCTTTGCATATAAAGTAGTGGGTTGGTGGATTATCTGGATAAGCTGTATGTTTAGCTTCTTCCTATGCTTTTGTCTATCTATTTGTCACATCTTTCCAAGCTGGGTTTTAAAAAAATATTTTCTTTACTTATTTTTAGAGAGAGGGGTAGGGAGGGAGAAAGAGAGGCAGAGAAACAGCCCCAACAAGGGACTGGGCCCGTAAGCGAGGCATGTGCTCTCTGACTGGGAATCAAATGAGCAATCTTTGACTTTGCAGAATGATACTCAACCAAGTTAGCCATGACAGTCAGGGGTGGTTTTTGATCCATAGGTTTATAAAACTTTGTTGTCACTTTTATGAGAAGAATTACCCTTGGATATAGCAGAATGAAATCCATGAAATCCTACTGAAGTGTGTCAGTTAGATGCAAATAAATTGGACAAATATTTATTGAGATTTAATCATGATCTGGTTATAGAGAATTCTCATAAGAGAGGATTTCTTTGTAGCCCTTTCTGACAGAGCAGAGTGGTAAATTTCTGGGGGAGTTTTGGGCTTAACTCACCCTTGGGAGGGTGACTCATGCAATTTAGAATCCCAGTTGTCATTTTTGCCTAATGTCATCTCTGAAAAGAGAACTATTTCTTTGTTAGAGTTCCCTTCCTAATGTAACAGGACATTCTAAAGGGGTAGAGAGAAGTAAAAACAAATAACAGTATGCATGTACTTCTTATGTTCCATGTGCTTTCCTGGCTTTTTATTTTACTTTCTGGATGTTAACATCTGAGAATCAGTTTTTTTGTCCTTTAAAAGGCAAAACACTCATAAGGACAAAACCAGTACTTTGGCTTCTGCTGAATCCACTGAAGTCAGGAGATGTCTCTGGGTCCCAATGGCAGACCTAATCCAGTAAACGTGTGGCGACTTTGGGTAAATCTCTTTACCTCCTTATGACTTTACTTATCTAAATTTCACCTGACCTGCCTCTCAAACATCCAGGATTGTTCAGGACAAAAATGATGTGTATATTATAATCAAGTGTTTGCAACTGTATAGAATCAATGTATGGTAGCTTGGTGCTAATTACTGCCAATGGTACAGGCCTTGGACTCATTACCTTGGGTACAATTTCAGCTTTAGAAGGAGGATGTGAAAGTACTTCAAAGCTTCCTGAATTAAAGTTTTTATTATCGTTTTACTGCTGAATAAAACTCAGTTATGTATTGTAATCAGAGTTCACTCAAGTTCCCATCAAACCAAAGTATGTTCTTTGTTTTAAGAGACACCATCTAGCTGTGCTCCCATATTATCTATGGTGTCTTCCTCTTCTAAACTGGAGTCCTGTTTTGTATACTCAGGTGATAATAAAGTAATGAAGTGTACCTATATCTTTTTTCATCAACATCAGAAACTAAAATGCAGGCTAAGATTGTTTTTCAAATAGACACCCACTCCCATTAAGCCATATACCTGTGTAATAAGATTACCACTGATCAAGATTTTGGCAACTGGCTTAACAACCAGTTTATTATCTTCAAGAGAACCCCAGGGTCATTATTTTATAGTCACAGTCAGTACACTCGGGTTTTACTTGATTAGTGCCTTAAGTTTTTCTTTAGTATAATCTCAACACAAAGCCAAAAAAAATTTCTACTTCCTGAATATTTTCAAATAGATAGACCTTATATTACTCTATATTTATGTGTGATGTTGTTTTATGTAAAATAGATGATTTGTAGTCTCATTTTTTCATATTTTTATTATTTTTAGAGACTCCTTTTAGGAAGAGTGTGACCCCAAAATACTTAAGGGCATCTTTACACATTGGTGCCACTAACGAGAGAAGGGAGGCAGAGAAACATAAAACTGAGTAGTAGTAGGCAGTATGAAATAATAAATTATAGGATGCAAAATATAGTTATTGAAAATAAAAAAGGAACCAAATGTATGGTAAAATATATTTGCAAATGAAACTTCATACAAGGGTTTGATCTCCAAAATATATAAAGAGCACACAGGATGCACACCAGAAAGACAAACATTCCAATTAAAAAATGAGCAAAGGACTTGAACAGACACTTCTCCAAGGAGAACATAGACAGGGCCTAGAGACACATGAAAGGATGCTCAGCATCACTAGCCATCAGAGAGATGCAAATTAAAAGCACAATGAGATACCACTTCACACCAGGCAGAATGGCCATCATTAATAAATCAACAAACAACACATGCTGGTGATGTTATGGAGTAAAGGGAACCCTAGTACATTGTTGGAGGGAATGTCATAACACAGGGGCTTGAAACTAGAAAATGACCTCAACGAAACACTCAAAAACATTCACACTCATGGAGACTGAATAGCATGCTATTAAACAATGAATGGGTCAATAATGAGATCAAGGAAGAAATCAAAAAGTTTCTGGAAACAAATGAAAATGAACACATAACAGCCCAAAACCTACAGAACACAGCAAAAATTTCCTAAGAGGGAAGTTCATAGCAATACAGACCTACATAAAATAGAAACGTCTCAAATAAACAACCTAACCCTACATCTATAAGAACTGGAGAAACAAAAACAAAGCCCAGGGTGAGTAGGAGGAAGGAAATATTCAAGTTCAGAGCAGAATTGAATGGCATAGAGACTAAAAGAATAATTCAAAAGATCAATAAATCCAGGAGCTGGTTTCTTGAAAAGATTAAAAAAATTGACAAGTCTTTAAGCAGACTAATCAAAAATAAAAAGGGAAAGGACCCAAATAAATAAAATCAGAAATGAAAGAGGAGAAATTACAACTGATACCACAGAAACACAAAAAATTATAAGAAATTGCTATGAACAATTATGTCAAGAAATTTGAAAACCTGGGTGAAATAGGCAAAGTTCTAGAAAAATATAGTCTTCCCAAACTGAATGAAGAAGCAGAAAGCCTGAACAGACTCATAACAGCTGGTGAAACTGAAGTAGTAATAAAAAAAATCCCAGCACACGAAAGCCCTGGACTGGATGGTTTCACAGGAGAATTTTACAAAACATTTAGGGAAGAGCTAACTCTAGTCCTTCTCAGAGTATTCCAAAAATCCAAGAAAAGAGAAGACTGCCAAACTCTTTTTCTGATGTCAGCATCATCCTAATCCCAAAACCAGATAAAATCAGAGCAAAGAAAGAAAACTACAGGCCAATATCACTGATGAACATATATGCTAAAATCCTCAACAAAATATTGGCTAACCACATACAGCAATACATTAAAAAGATCCCAGGGAAGAAAGGATGGTACAATATTCACAAATCAATAAATGTAGCACATCGCATAAACCAAAGGAAAGACAAAATCACATTATCATATCAATAGATGCAGAAAAAGCATTTGATAAAGTACAGCACCCATTTATGACAAAAACACTCAGCAAAGTGGGAGTAAAGAGGGCATACCTCAACATAATAAAGGCCACAAATGAGAAACCTACAGCCAACATCAATGGGCAAAAACCAAAAGCTTTCCAACAAGATTGGAAACAGGACAAAGGTGTCCACTTTCACCACTTCTATTCAACATAGTATTGGAAGTCCTAGCCACAGCGATCAGACAAAAAAAAAAAAGAAATAAAGGGTATCCAAATTGGAAAGGAGGAAGTAAAACTGTCATTGTTTGCAGATGACATGAGAGTACAAAGAAAACCTTATAGGTGAGATCATATGGTATCTGTCTCTCACCTATAAGTGGAACCTAATCAACAAAATAAACAAGTAAGCAAAATATAACCAGGAACATTGAAATAAAAACCAAACTGACAGTAACCAGAGAGGAGGAGAAAGGTGGATAACAGGGGAAAAGGAGGGGAAGGGTCATCAAGGAACATGCATAAAGTCAAATGGGGGAAGGATGGAGGGTGGGAGTCGGGGTATGGGGATGGGGAAGTGGTGGCAGGAAAATGTTGATGTGGGAATGATGAGATGGGGTGCAGGGCGGAGGGGATAAAGGAGAGAGAAAAATGAGACAACTGTAATAGCATGATCAATAAAATATTCAAAAATAAATAAAACCAAATAGATTCCACCAAAAAACTACTAGGCCTAATAAGTGAACTTGGCAAAACAGCGGGACAAAAAAGTCAATATTCAGAAATCAAAGGTTTTTTTGTACACCAAAAATGAAATATCAGAATCAGAAATCAGGAAAAAATGTCATTTTCTATAGCAACAAGAAAAATAAAGTACCTAGGAATAAACGTAACCAAGGAGATAAAAGACCTGTACTCAGAAAACTACACAACACTAAAGAAAGAAATTAAGTAAGACAGAAATAAATGGAAGCATATGCCATGTTCATGGATTGGAAGAATTAACATTGTCAACATTTCCATACTACCCAAAGCAATTTATATATTCAATGCAATCCCTACTAAAACACCAATGACATATTTCACAGATATAGAACAAACAATTCAAAAATTTATATAGAACCATAAATGACTCAGAATAGCTACAGCAATTTTGAGAAAGAACAAAGTAGGAGAGATTAACATATCTGACATCAAGCTATATTATAAGGCCACTGTAATCAAACCACTCTGGTACTGGCATAAGAACAGACACATAGATCAATGGAACAGAATAGAGAACCCAGGGAAAATAACCCATGTCTCTACAGTCAATTAATATTCAACAAAGGGTGCGGAAGCATAAAGTGTAGTAAAAATAGCCTCTTCAACAAATGGTGTTGGGCGAGCTGGACAAATATGTGCAAAAAACAACAACAACAACAACAACAAAAAGCTTGACCACCAACTTATACCACACATGAAATTAAACTTAAGATGAATAAAAGTCTTAAATATAAGTCAGGACACCATAAAAGTCTGAGAGGAGTACATAGACAGGAAAGTTTCAGATCTTCCACACAACAATATTCTCACCAGTATGTCCCCTAGAGCAAATGACATAAAGGAAAGAATAAACCAATGGGACTTCATCAAAATAAAAGCTTCTTCATGGCTAAAGAAAACATTAGTAAAATGATAAGGGAACCAATGTATGGGAAAATGTATTTTCCAATGATGCCTTGGACAAGGGTTTGATCTCCAAAATACATAAAGAACTAACATGAGTCCACTCCCAGGAAGACAAACAACCCAATTAAGAAATGGGCAAAGGACCTGAACAGACATTTCCCCAAGGAGGACATACACAGGACCTTGAGGCATATGAAAGGATGCCCAGCATCACTAGCCATCAGAGAGATGCAAATTAAAACCACAACGAGATACCACTTCACACTGGTCAGAATGGCCATCATAAACAAATTAACAAACAACAAGTTTTGGAGAAATTGTGGGGAAAAGGGAACTCTAATACACTGTTGATGGGAATGCAGACTGGTGCAGCCACTGTGGAAAACAGTTTGGAATTTCCTCAAAAATCTAAAAATGGGACTGTCTTTTGCCCCTGTAATTCCACTGCTGGGATTATATCCTAAGAATACTGAAACACCAATTCAAAAGGGCCTTTGCACCTCAGCGTTCATAGCAGTGTTATTTACAATAGACTGGAATAGACAAGTGCTGGAAACAGCTTAATTGCCCATCAGTAAATGAATGGATCAAAAAATGGTAGTATATTTACACAATGCAATACTACAAAGCAGATAGAAAAGAGAGCTACTACCCTTCACAGCAGCATGGATGGAACTGGAGAGCATTATGCTAAGTGAAATTATCCAGGCAGTGAAAGACAGATACCATATGATCTCACCAGTAAGTGGAATCTAATCAACAGAATAAACAAACAAGCAAAATACAACCAGTGACATTGAAAAAAAGAACAAAATGACAGTAGCCATAAGTGTAGTGGAAGGGGGATAATTGGGGAAAAAAAGGGTAAGGGTCATCAAGGAACATGTGTAAAGGACCCAAGGACAAAGCCAAAGGGGGCAAGGATTGAGGATGGGAGATGGGGGTAGCTGGGGCAGGAGAAAGTGGTGACAGGAAAATGGAGACAACTGTACTTGAACAACAATAAATAAAGGAACACGTATAAAGGATCCATGGTCAAAGACAATGGTTGGGGGAGGAGACTGAAAGTGGAACGTAGGGTGTGGGTAGGGCAGAGGAGACTAATGGGGGGGAAATGTGGGACAACTGTAATTGAACAATAAAAAATTTAAGAAAAATGAAAAGAAAGTGACATACAATTATTCATTTCTATGGATGACAAATGGAGTCCAGAGAGGTTTAATGACTTGCCTGAGATTAGACAGCTAATGAATCAAAGAGAAAAGACTAGAACCTATGTATTAGAAATAAACGTATGCACTTCACTTTTGTTACAAATAAACACTAGGAAAATATCCCTTAGTTTATAAATGTGGGATTTACAGCTGAGGCTCTATGATACACTGAAAGAAACATGGAGCTGGCAGTCAGAAGGGCACTTGTTTTCATCTTTGTTTACCCACTTAATAAATGTGTGGCCTAAAACATGCTACTTAATTTCTCCGTTCTTTAGTCTCCCAATGTGTTGCACGGAAGGAGGAATCACAGTGCCAAGCACACTGCAGATGTTCAGAGTTTTCTGTATTCCTTAGTGGTCAAAAACAAAACACCCACCTGAAATCCTGCCATAAACTAGGGTGAGGCTTGCCTAAAAGAGATCATCCCTCTCAAGGAGATAGTCAATCTTCTACAGGTGCAAGACTGACATTTGTACAACCCTGAGAGTTAGTGTCCCCTTAAACTGTGTACCCTAGGTGCCTCACTCACCTCACTAGACTAATCCTAGTCCTGGCTCTGGTTGAGAGGACTAATAGTAACAGCAATGGCTAAAAGTTAATAAGTACTCACTATGTGCTAGTCACAATGCTGAGAATGTTTCATGTGTTAACTAATTATTTCCTACCACCAAAATAAGGAAACAGAGGCTTAGAATATTACGTAACTTGTGAAAGATCACACAATGAGTTTTTGGCAAAGTTATGGCAGTGGACTGTGTATATCCCACATCTATGCTATTATTGTAACAACTTACAGACAGTATTATTCTCTGGTTCACAGCAAGTTCCTTGTAGCTTTCCCCGTAGTTTTTTTGGTAATTCTTACTGAGCTCATTGAGCTTACTTACAACCATTATTTTGAACTCAATGTCTGATAGTTTAACTTGCCTCTATTTCATTTAGTACTTTTTCTGGGGATTCCTCCATTACTTTCAATCGGGGGTTGTTTCTTTTTCTCCCCATTTTAGGGGAGACTCTTCTTGTTTGTTTCTTCTTAAATTGATCTGCTTTGACTGCTTGTCTTTGTGGTGTGAACTTCTATGGTAGGAGACCTGTGAGATTTAGTGGTGCAGTCCCCTTGATCTCCTGACTGATGCTCTTGGGATGCCCTTTATGTCATTTTTGTTGGCTCTCTCAATGTAATTGGGCTTTGATTGTTTTTGGTCATTTTTGGTCAGTCCTTCCCTCCAACTGGCTGACTGCAGGTCACTCTATTCACTGAATCTTGTATGTTGTTTTTCAGGTGCTATCTTTTTCTTTCTGGATCTGCCCCTGGTAATGTCAGATGGTGACCCCATCTGGCCTTAGGCAACCTGTTCAAGACAACCAGGAGTCTACCATCTGTGGCTGACTCCTTCAGTTGTTAATCTAGTCACTCTGTACTCAGCAGGCAGGCTTAAGCACCACAGGTTGAGTCGGTGTCCCTCCTGAGGAAATGGCTGTTGAGTCCCTTTAGGCTGATGCCACTCGGAGGGGAGTGGTCTGCCTGACCAAGATGGATCCTACAGTACGGGGATGACTCAGCAACACGATCCTGGTGGCTGCTGTATCAGTTCTCTCCCCAAAGCCACCACCCCCAATCTCTCCTCAAGTGTCTCTAGTCCACTCAGCTGCCCCTGTGCTCGAGTCCAGGGTAAGTGGCTGCAAGTGAAAATTTATGCGTTGGCCTGTTAAACGGCTCTTTGCATCTCTAGTGATCCGACTCTGGCAGAGTGAAACCCTGACTCTTTACACAACTGGATGTTGTCTGTGTACTTTTCGTGCTATGGTGCTGTAAGCTGCAGAGCTCTGCTTGGGGTTTAGACCCTACACTTCTCTGGGTGATTCTCCTGGATGCTTAAATAGCCCTCCAGCACTTCAGCTGCCGTCTGTGGGCTCCCAGCCAGCCCTCTTGCATCCCCTTCACACTCTCTACTGGTCCCATTGTGTTAAACCTGTTTCTTCTGTCTGTCTGTGGTAATACGGCTTCTCTCCCACTATTTTTCAGTTGTTTATTCCAGATGATTTCTCCTTAATTTAGTTGTAAGTCTAGATTGGTCCTTGGAGGAGGTCAGTGTAACTTCCACTCACTCCTCCACCATCTTAGATCTCACCTCTTATTCCCCAATTTCCTGATCTGTGATATTCAAACTGCAACCCTCGTTAATGTCAATAAGTATTTTTTTCAAATTTTATTTAAGAAAATGACTTTCTAATAATGAAAATCAACAATATTTTAAAAATCAGGTGAGATATATAATACATTCCCAGTTTATTTCAAAAGCGAAATATTATTATATTCCATTCATATTCCAATATGAATGGAAAGACCTTGAAGAGATAAACTCAGTTTCATCTTCTGCTGTCTCCAAAAATCTGTTATTCATTCATTTATTTATTCATTCACCCTCCCATTCATCATATAGTATTTGAGTGACCCCCGTGTGCCAGCCACTGCTAGCCTAAATCTCTGCCTCCTGATCGCCTACTTCCTGAGCTCCAGAACTATAGTAGTCTACTCTTCACCAGACCTGTTCAGTGTTGGTGTTCACATGTACACACATGACCAAACTCAGACATAATACACCAACATAAATCAAAGAGTCCTGGGTCCCTGGAAGACAACCCACTAAAGGCAAGGGGAAGGGAGTAGAGTAGAAACATCCTGATACTTTGAACATTTCAGCTATGTACTCATTCATGCATTCACTTCTTTATGTACTAATGATTTGTGCCCTTGTCTCGGCTGAAACTCACTGCCAAGATGGTGTAAAAAGAGTTAAAAGATGAGAAAACTCTTAGGAAGCCTCATTCTTGGTTTTTCTCATAGGCAAAAACTTCAGGATTCGGACATTTTCTATAATGATGCTGGCAAGTCTCACACAGTTTTCTGGACATGCCCAACTGCCAGGTAGTGGACTTCAACACAGGATTTCCTTACGGATGAACCAGGTCATAGAGTATTTCCTGACTGTTATATCTCGCTAGGGTCTCAGATTAGCCCTGCCCTCTTTTTATCCAGATAATTCATCCTTATCCCTTAGGTCCCAGCTTAAATAGCACTTCCTGTGGGAAGTCTCCCCAACACACCCAAAACCAGTCAGGTACTTATACTATCTGTTCTACTCCCATTGTACCCTTGATTCCCTTATCATACAAGTTACTTCATTATTATTGCTGGCTTCAGTATCTTCCCCTTTAGACTACAAACTCAAGGGGGGCAAAGACAATGTGTTTTATTTTGTTTTGTTTTGTTTTGTTTTGTTACCATGATAATGTGTTACACCTCTAAAGCTTCATATCTATATTTTTATTGAAGTTCAAAAGTGATGTGAATTCTTAGTAATATTTTTTGATATACTTAATAGTGTCCTCACCCTTTTACAATTTAATTATAATTTAATTTGATTTATATCATACCAAATGAATTTCTAATGCTATTAAAATTATAAAGGTTTGTGTATTTATATTAATAAGTGCCTTGAAGTTTTTGAAAGGGTTTTGTTCTTTAAGTTTATGTTTTATCTCATAACATGTATTCATGAAAGAAATTTTTTTCACTTTTTAAAATCATTTTTATTATTCTGTTACAGTTGTCCCATTTTCCCCCTTTGCCCTTCTCCTCCCATCCCACCTCCACTCCGACAGTCAATTCCCACACTGTTTTCCATGTCCGTGGGTCATTCATACATGTTCTTTGTCGTGAAAGAAAAATTAATACAAAAGATCAAAAGAGCATAAATCTTTTATAATTCTACCATACCACACAACTAATACATTTTTCTTAAATAAACAATGGTGAAATGAATGGCATTCATTTTCATTTTTTTAGGATATTATTTATTCATTTATTTTGTTATTTTTAGAGGTGAAGGAAGTGAGAAAGAGAGGGAGAGAAACATCAATGTGTGGTTGCCTCCCACATACTGCCTACTGGGGACCCTCCCCACAACCCATGCATGTGCCCTGACTGGGGAATCGAACTGGCGACCCTTTGCTCCCCAGGTCAATGCTCAATCCACTGAGCTATCCCAGCTGGGGCAATATTCATTTTCTATTGCTAAAGAAGGTATATCATGTTTGCATTTAGAATATATCTAACTCATTTATGAGTTTGTCATTTTTGTGCCCCTGAAATCCATATGGGTAATATTTAGGCTTTTGCAAATAGACCTTGATGATTAGTTTGATGTGTGTGTATGTGAGTGCTTGTGAGTATTTGTGTGTTCCTAGAACAATAATCTATGTTACCATATACCCCCTCATTAGCAAATATGCTTTGTCTTCTTTTTACTTTCAATAAATTTATGTTGATGAATTTTATTGTTTCCATTTTCTTGTGCACATAGCTAATTATTTCCTTAGGGTTCAGTTCAAGACATGGAATCACTGCCTCAAATGGTATACACATGCTTAATTTAATTCCCTATATCCCAATCAGAAAGGTTATACCAATTTAAAGTCCATAAACTGGAATTAAATGGGGGAAAAAGCCTCAGGAAGTGAGGAGTATGGTTGTACTGATGTTCTGCTGAAAACTTCAGGCCTTAGATTCCACTGAGAAGCAGCTTTAAGACCACAATAATAGTAAATACACTTTAGAGTGATCTGTAGTGGCACAAGCACAGAACTTGGAGTTGATAAGCCCTAGATTACAACTGCAGTTTGATGAAAAATATACAATACTGTTTTTAAATCCTTGTGTTATCATTATTATGAGACAAAGTGTGCCACCAGGCCAGGATCATAATGAGCCAGAGTTAATCAAAGATCTCACTGAGCCAATGTGTGGATCAGCTAATTATCCTTCTATCCCATCTCTTGAGCAGGAGACTATTCTGTCCACTGATAATGAGTGTTTTGTGAGACAAAGATCTTGCTCTCCTTATTACCTGAACACTCACTGCCAAAGATTCCTTGAAAGAGAAAGATGTTTGGACTTTGCAAGATGTTGTAGATGCCTGCTCTGAATGCTTAGTGCACCTCTCTTGAAACCTAAAAGTTGGTTCTTCCAAGAAGTGTGTCCATGAGATAGCAGGGATCAAACAAATGATTTGGACAGAAATTGATGATTTTGGAGCAGGATTGGCCTGCCTGGGTCCCCAAGAGAAACCTGTAAATTGTAGAAAGGTTTATATAAGAGTTAGATGACTGAGGCAGAAAGCACTTACGCAATTCTGGATACTCTCCTTTAAACCCTGGAAAGAGTGAGACATTTATTTTCATAATTGAATGTAAGCCCTTCTTTCTCTTTTTCAGCAGATAGTTTGGTACAGCAGAGTCCCTCTGAAAATAGTATGACTCAGCCAGGTACTATAGGAAGAGGCCTGCAAAAGCAGGTTTGTTCCATTGAATTATATGAGAATTGACAAGGGGTAGACTCAGGCATTACATAATAGTGTTTGGTTGTGATGACTAGACTTTCTTTTCACATTTTACTTCTGATACTCCTAGAGTAATTGATTTTTTTGCAATTATACCAACAGTTTTCATACTTTACTGCATATTACTTTTTGTAATTTTAAATTAAAAATAAAAGATTTAAATTATTGAGATATGGGATGAAAACGTAAATTAGGAGAACAAGCATTGCCATGATGAACTGGGTTTTATACCAGTGCTCTCTAACCTTTTTTTAAAGTAAAATTTTAGCGTTCACCAAAATGCCATTTTTGTAGCCTTTCATTTTCTATGTTTATCCATAGATACATTCTGTATTAAGGTATCTCTAGTTATGGCATTCTGAATAAACAAATTATGATCTGGTTATTCTTATTGGTTAAAGATCTTACAGCAGAGATTCCTTTTAAAGAGAGCCAAATTCCTAATGTTTAAGCTAATGTTCAAAGTTATTAACCATTTTCCTAATATCAAAAAGGCAGTGGCATAAAAACATAAAGGTATATGGAAGGTCCAATAAAATTATTAATCAGAAGATGTAAAAAGGATTAGGCACTTTGATTAATCCAGCTCCCTTATTTTTATGGTTGAAGAAGTCAGAGCTAAGAGAGATTCAGTGATACCTTGATGATAGGGCTGATTTGTGGATGAGAAAGGATTAGGTGTCAGAAATGGAAAATAACACCCCTAAGGATTCACAGCTATAGGCATGTATTTTCCATTGTTCCTGTAATAGACATCCAAGTTGCCTTCAATTTCCCACCACCAAAAATATATCCTTATGGATATCCTCTTCTTTAGCTATGTAAAAAATGACTCTGAGATATGCATCTAAGAGCAGAATTGCTTGGCCATTGAGCATGTGTACCCTTGCTATGACTGAGCATTTCTATGTTGAACTCCAAAATAAATGCACCAGTATGTACTTCTCTCAGCAGTGTGTGCAAGTCCCAATTACTCCCAGCAACACTTGGCATCATGTACCATTCTAATTTTTACCTGTCTATGGGGTAAATGATATTTCATTGTTGTTTAATTGGAAACTATTAATGAATTTGAGTGCTAAGTACATATTGTATGATTTGATTATATGTCTTCTTTTTTTAAATTTAACCCTATACTGTGTATTAGTTTTTGCATCTGTACCATGGTGGGGTGTTGCTTGTTTTTTTTTTTTTACTTCATACTTTATGGCATGAGAAAAGGATTAAGAGTTACATTTTTAATGAAAAATTTGCCAACTGACCCAATACCACTTCCTGAGTAATTCATGTTACCCACTGATTAGAAATGCCAAGTTTATCACATTTAAAAATCTTCTTAGAACTCAGCTTTTACTCTGTTTCAATAAATTGTATTTTAGTTTTCCACTGGTATTATTGTGTTTTAATGTTACTTCACAAAACTTTTTAATAGCTGAAAAGTAACATTTTTCCCATTATTTGCTCTTTGGAAAGTCAAGAAAAACAACAACATAGCAACAATAAATGTAGCTAAACATTTATTGAGCATTTATAATGTGTCTAACACTTTACTTACTTTATTACATTTAATCCTCAATTACACATAAATGTGTAGATGTTCTTCCTACCCCCAGTTGAAAGATGAGAGACTGAGGTACAAAAGACTCAACTGTTTTGATGTGGAATCTAGTCTCAAATCCTGGTCTTATCAAAATAAGTCAATACTCCTAACCACTGTTAAATTAAAATGAATTGTATTAAATAGTCAATATTGGAGCATTTTTTGACCAAGAAAATGTCGATTTCTTATTTTTCAATGTAATATATAGTATTTTGTGTTTTAGAAATGAAGTTATCCCAGAGGAAGAAAGGTGCCCATCATCCAGTATTTGGTAATGGGTCTGCTGTCTGAATCCCTGGTTTTCCATTTCCAGTCTTATAACAGCAGAGTCATTACCGTCATTTATTTCCTGGACTCAGTGGGAAACTATCTGGTGACCTACTAGAAGGATACAAGAGAAAGGAAAGTACATGAAAGTAAAAGAAACGCTGTAATGGTTATTTGTTTCCTTTTTCATTTTCATCAGGTAATCCATCCTACAACTCACAAATGACACTGAAGCTCACAGACTATTAAATCATATTTACATTTCACATAGCGCTGTTACACTTTCAAATATTACCTATAATAAATTTACTATTTTTATTAAAATCACATATATAATGGGAGAAACAAGGCAAGGAAACAAGAGTAATACCTGTTCAAGTCCACTATCTTCTACAGTACTAAAAGTGTTGCTTTTTTAAAACTTGAATTAGCTCTATGTATCTACTAAAGTATCTACTAAAATATCATTTTCACAGCATAAACAGAAGAAATATACTTTGTTTTATTTATCAAAAGCATTTTATGAAACAGCTTGCACAGAATTATCTCAGTTCTGTTTTCTGTTTCTTAACAAAAAATAATTTAAAAATGAAAAAATAAGAAAAGAATAAATATTTTAGTGCAGTAGGCAGCACATCAATTCTGTTTTCAATCACATAATAAAAGATATATTCATTTAGTTTTATTTGCTGATTTGAGGAGGACTAACAAATATACATTTCTTTCTTCCTTTCTTTCTCTTATCCATTCAAAAAATGTTTACTATGCACCTAATAAAGGCAAGACACTGCCAGACTGAGTCATATTTCTATCACAAGCCTTGTCTTCAGAGTTCCAGGCTGTGTTATCCAACAACAGCATGATATATATTTACATGTATGACTAGGCATAGACAATTTATCAAGCAAATTTACCACCTAAATAGAAGGCTGTGTGGTAGTAGCAAGGGGAAAGCATAGGGTTTGGAAATAAGCAAATATGGCTTAAAATTCCTGTTCCACCACTTATTTAAAGTGTGTAAACTTGGAAAGTTTACTTAGCATCTTTAAGATTCAGTTTGCTGATCTGTACAAGGAGATTATTATTTGGGTTATAAAGGAAAGCCTGTGGAATGTAATGCCCCCAACCATTCTGTGTAAAAATTCAACACATTGATTTTTCTCACTCTTCCTGTTCACTTTATTAGCAGAAATGTCTCTGACATGAACTCAACAGCACTACTGTATCATAGAAAATATTTAGAAAGGTACAAGAAAAGGAAAATTAAATATATGCTTACCTTATGAATGTAATCAAATACCATATCTCTGTAATGGAATAAATTAACTGATGCAGTACAATCATTGTGCTTTCCATACCCCACTTGGACCTTCTAGGTTAATATGAAACATATGTTTGACTTGAGAGGTTTTAATATTATTTGAGCATCAGAATGTTAACATGTAACAGAAACTCAATGCATAATGATGGAAAGCTATGAGAACAAGAGCCAGGAACACTGCCTTGGTCCCACTTCCTAAATAATACCTGATGACAAGACAAAGCACTACCAAGCATTCAGAAATGTTGAGGCAATTAATGAGATCCCCATTTCTGTACTCGGAGTGCTTAGAAGAAAAAGAAAGAAACTCTCTTAACAATTTCACAAGAATTACCTGTTAAAAAATATTAGGCCTCCGGAGAGTACTCACTGATAAATATCTTCTATTAATCTTATCCTTTAAATGCCCACTGTGTTTGACAAGATGTCTGATAAAATTCAGAGAACACCCAAAAACACATGAAGCTTGCTCATTAGTCAACAAGCTAAGGGAACTCTATGATAATTTATTTTACATGGTGAGCTGATTTAATTATGTCAGCAAGGTTCTGAGATAGATTGCTCTGAAAGAGGGATTGTTCTGAGACAGCAGTGTTCTATAAATATCTATACATAAATATACATGTGCTTATTTGTATACCTCTTCTTCTTCTACAACAATTTTCTGCATGTCTTTTCTCAGTTTCATTGCTGCCTCTTATTGGATTCTATTTTACTAATAATTTTTATTTTTCAATTATAGTTGATATGAAATATTAGTTTTGGGTGTACAACATAGTGATTAGACATTTATATAACTTATGAAGTGATCACCCTGATAAGTCTAGTACACACATGGTGCCCTACATAAATATTACAATATTATTGATTACATTCTCTATGCTGTACTTAACATCCCTATGGTTATTCTGGAACTACCAAATTGTACTTCTTTAATATGTTTCCCTTTTCACCAATCCCTCCAACCTTCTTCCCATCTGGCATCCATCAAAATATTCTCTGTATCTATGAGTTTGTTTTTGTTTTGTTTGTTTGTTTTGTTGGGTTTTTTTTAGATTAAACATGTAAGTGAAATCATATGGTGCTTGTCTTTCTCTGTCTGACTTACTTCACTTAGCTAGACACCCTCTAGGTCCATCCATGTTGTTGCAAATGGCAAAATTTCATTATTTTTTATGGCTAAGCAATATTACATTATATATATATTCCACTTTTTTTTATCCACTAATCTATTCATGGGAACTTCCATATTGATGGGTTGCTTCCATATCTTGGCTATTGTAAATAATGCCACAATGAATATATGGATGCATATGCCTTTCAAATTGGTGTTTTTGGTTTCTTCTGATAAATACCCAGAAGTGAAATCACTAGTTTCTTCTTTGTGTCTTATTATAGCCTTTGTTTTAAAGTCTATTTTTTCTGGTATAAATATTGCTTTTTTAAAATTTCCATTTCAATGAAATATCTTTTTCCATCTCTTTTCTTTCAGTCTGTGTAGAGATTCTCTTTTTCTCTAAATTTGGACCTTTACTAAAGAATTTAAGTTAACTTTTAGATGAATACATAAAATCATACCTGAACTGGGTTCCCTAACAGTTCTGGCTATGACCACCCTGATGCCAAATTCTTTGCTAACAAGGAAGTGGATTTACTGAATGTTAATGAGTTTTATAGTGACTGTCTGGAACAACTTTGCATTACAATATAGAAATGTAATCATGACAACAATGTGTTAAAATAGCCTATACTCAGAATCCTTTCACTGTATTAAAATGATATGGTATATTTTTCTTATCCTACAGTTTCTTTGCTTTTCTCTTCTCTCCCTTCTGTGCTATAACAGATTGAACCATGAGTAGTTCATGTAAGCCTTTTCCATTGGATACTGAAGTGAGGACTGTTGGTGATTATGGAATGCTGTAGCGTTCCTTGGATATTGATCAAATCCTTCCTTCCAAAATGAAATAAGTCAGTCCAAGATATAAAATATTCAGAAAGAAGGCATTTTATTTTTTGATTTCTGTTTTAAAACCATGGGAAGAATTTTTTTTTCATAATTGTACAACTCCTCCTTGTTTTCCTACCTCACAATGAAATCTACCTAAATATCCCCTGTAGCCCAGGCCACTCTGACTTAAAGGTGGACTTGCTTTCACCCCAGTGCTCATGAGAATGCAACCCAAATACTTGAATATGAGACTCAGACTACATTTCCCATGAGCCCATGTTCCTCTTCACACACATAGCATTTTATCTCTATGGATGGTGGCTGGAAAGGATAATGGTTTCCATATCAGCAGATAAACTGTGCCTGCCTTAGCTCCTGGACCAAGGAGGATGTAATACTGAGTGTGTGTTAAGGAGTGAGGAAGCTACTTAAGGGAGCCAACTACCAATAGAGCAAATGCCATGCTGCACCAGGGCCTAGTGGCTATTCCAGACATTGAGTATTTCCAGCATCAGTATTTCACACCAGCTGAGGTGGACCAACACAACAGCTGGAAGACCTCTGGGTGTCTTACCTGGGATATGTATACAACCTAGCACCATTGGCACAAGAGTGCAAAAGGAGACTTGCTGCAGAAACCCATCGTGGAAGTTGTAAGCTAGTACATCAGCTACAGTTTTGATCCAAAGACCAGAGATGAAAATCCAAGATGGCAGAGGAGTAAGTGGAAGCTACACAAACCTTCTCCTGTGACCAAACTGGAATTATAATTAAATTGTGGAGAAATCACCCAGAACAGACAACTGAACAATAGTGAGAGAGAAATGTTATAACCTCAGGCAGACGGAACAATCGGCTTCAGCACAACCTCACTGGCAAGGAGTGCAGTAGAGACTAAAGAAGGCTGGCTGGGCACATATATGCAGCAGCACCAGAGGGATATTTAAGGGGCCAGTTGGATCCTCCTGAGAAGACTGGTGTCTAAACCATAAGTGGGAATCCTCAGCCTATAGCACTAGAGCCCAAAAAGTACACAGATAATGTTATGGAAAAATGAAACGACCAGACACTGAGGGGTTTAGGAGCACGATCTTTATTTACGTGCATGGGCCCAGAGGAGACAAACTCCAAATTCTGAGCCCAGAACAATAGCCCCGCATTCCTTTTATGCTGGGCCAAGTGGGAGAGGGTATTGGGAGGCATAGTATAGATCTGGTGCGAAAAGGGCTTACAGAGCCGTGAGAGAAGTATTTACATCATAAGTCAGGGCAATTAGCATTTCATCTTTGGTATCAGCCTTGATTCCCATTACAATAAGAGCCAGCTGCAAAAAGCGGCAGGATTTCTCTCTGCAAGAGACGGGTGACTGCAATTGCAAAGAGTCATTTAAAGGGCCAATGCATAAATTTTCATTTGCAGTCACTTACCCTGGGCTCTGGCAAAGGCAGAGGCAGAGTGGGCTAGAGATGCTTCAGAACAGCCTGGAGATGGAGGTTTTGGGGAAAAAACTGAGAAAGTAGCTGCTGGGATACCAGTGCTGAGTGATCCCCTATGCAACAGCAACCATTTTGCTCAGGCAGACCACTCCACTCTGAGCAACAGCAGCCTGCAGGGAAACATTAGCACCGACCCCAGGAGGGATTCTGACCCGCCCTATGGTGTTTAAGCCTGACTGCTGAGCCCAGAGTGACTTGATTAACAACTGAAGGAAACAGCCACAGACAGTTGATCTCTGAAAGTCTTGAACAGGCTGCCTAAGTTCAGACGGGGTCAACATATGCCATCACCTGAGGTGGATTTAGAGAGAAAAAACAGTAGTAAATACTAGAGGTTACTGAGACAAAATGCACTGTGGTCTTCTCCACGATCTGTGATATTTTCTTTACTACATAGCTTTTTAACATACATTTTTGTCCATCAAGTTCATGCATATTAACTCACTAAAATTTATACTATAGTTTATTTCTCTCTTTTCTTATAATACTCTTAATCTCTTTACAGCCTTATTAATACTGATTCATTTGCTATTGATAGTGGGATTGTAGGGGGGAGTTATTTTTGAGGATGTGGGTTTGTTTATTGGGCTTTGTGGCTTTGTTCTGGCAATGCCTGAACAACAACACACACGATGTGGTGGGCAGAGTGATCCTCAGCCAACCAGCTGGACAGAAGAACCCACCAAAGCATGATGAAACAACAATCAAAACAAAATTACTTCCAGAGGGCCAATATAAATGGCATAAAAAGCATCCCAAGAGATTCAAGTTCAGGAGATCAATGAGACTGTACCACTGAATCTCACAGGTCTCCTACCATAGAAATTCACACCACAAAGACA
>PVJD01016722.1:0-20011 GCA_004026545.1 Mormoops blainvillei
GCAGCTGACCAGTGTTAGGTCCTTCCCACTGTTATTTTCGCTCATTTTAATTCATTAGTACTAAACCACGGGGATGTCTTGGTTGGAGAGTTATCAAACATTTACTGAATGTCAGTGGTGCGAACAGCCACTGTGGTAGCCTTGCGTTTACAAAGATGAAAAGACAGTTCTCACTCTGAAACAGCTTGCATGGGAGTTTAAGATGAAATAGGAGAAAGAAGGAAACCCCTCTCGTATTTCAGCACATTCCAAACAGTAGGCTCTATGCTGCTCAAGAAGCTACGTGTTTCCAGCGCTGCAAGGTTAAAACAGACACTTTGCCCAGGAATTTTGTCATTTCACCTTCATCGTTGTAAGCCTTAGCACCATCCCCATAACGGCTCTCCTGCCAGAATACCCCTGACGCCCCGACACCCCGACTCCGCAATGCAGCATTTCCAGCGCCATCAGCACAGGGGTGATGGGCGGGACTGCGGAGCAGGGACTTTCAATTCGTGGGACCTCGACTCCCACCAGACTCATATTTCACTTCAGAGCCTGGTCCTCTCTCTCTCTCTCCCCCTCTCTCTCTGCCCCTCTGAAGAACCAAACTTTCAAAAAAGCATGAGATGACTGTGCAATTTTCTATCCCACCCCACTTCATTCTATTCTAATTTCTCCCATTAAAATAAGCCCTAAAATAGTCAGCAGTAAATGGATTTGGTGACCCACTGATGATGACTCAGGTGTTGAATGCGCCTACAATAGGGATTACCCACGTGGGAGGTATTTCAACCCTAATCTCATGTCTTTCAGCTTGACCGGATCCCAAAATTTTCCATTCCCTTCTGTAACAACCCACTGTCTCTCTCTCTCCCTCCCAGTAAGTGAAGCAAAATTCTTATTAAACTGTGGTTCAGTTATGGGTCACTAAATGTCCACAAGAAGAAATCTTAGATTCCTGGAAACTTTTTACAAGATGAAATTGCCCACCTTGGGCTAAGAGATAGTTGAGGAGAAATCAATGAGGTATCACCTCATACCCTCCAGATGGCTGTCATGATAAATCAACAAACAAGTGTGCAAGGACGAAGAAGGGGGCCCCCGTGCCTGTTGGTGGGCATGCGGATTGGTTTAGTACCTTCCACTCAAAGTACAAATAACCACCTCTGCCCTCCATGTTTATTGGGCATTATTAGCAATGATTATTAGCAACATCAAGGAGGCCTACCTATCCATCAACGAATGGATGGGCGAAGAAAAGGCAGCATGTGCAAAAGAATGAATGCCAGTCAGCCTTTAAAAAGAAGGAAATCTCACCATTTGTGACAATGTGGGTGAACCTGGAGGACATTATGCTAATTGAACAGATTCAGAAGGACAAATACCACATGACCCACTTAAATGAGGATTCTGTCACATTCAGACTCATCACAACGGCACAGAGTGACGGTGCTCAGGGGTTGGGACCAAAGAGGGGAACGGAGCACCCATCAGAGGACGCCAAGTGTTCTGTCAAATATGACCGGATCCTAGGGCCCCATATGGCGCAGCACCGCGGCCACCAATGCTGTGTCATCTCCTTAAAACCTAAGAGAGTTTCG
This sequence comes from Mormoops blainvillei, assembly GCA_004026545.1. Taxonomy (NCBI): domain Eukaryota; kingdom Metazoa; phylum Chordata; class Mammalia; order Chiroptera; family Mormoopidae; genus Mormoops; species Mormoops blainvillei. The sequence continues at coordinate 1,584 of PVJD01016722.1, forward strand.
GTGTCATCACCCTCACCACACAGGTGGAGGAAGCCTCCCAGGGCGAAGGGTGTGTTGGTGGCACAGGGCGTGCTGATGGCTTCATCTGCGGACGCATCACATCGCATCCATTAAACATGGACGGCTCGTTGCATTGCGATCACATGTTGGTAGGTGGTTGAAAAAAAATATGAGCAACAGCAAAGCAGGGAAGAATTGCACCAAATAAGGACTAACAGAGCTAGAAGATTTTTCTTAGGTTTAGAAATTAATACAAATGTCACACCCCAGTCAGGGCGCTTTGCAGTGCTGTCAGAATACTGCTTGCATAGGCAGGAGGTTGTGAAGCTTATCGGAAGCTGGCTTTTAAACAGGAGATGAGAGATGATGTTGAGCTTAACTCCCAGGGAGCAGTCGGGGGCTTATGAGAAACTACTCACCCCTCCTTCGGGGACGGATTCCCAACATTCGTATGAAAGAGTGAAAGCAATTTAGCAAAGCATACTTCTGTTTTCTCTGCACTTCTCATCGTGATTCCTGATGGCTTCACGCTCTTCTTTACAGACTCAAAGAAGAGAGTAGTTAAAGTAATGTCTTCGCCATTTCAGTGGCGCTGGCGGATAAGCACTGAAGCTGAGACATTCAACTCTGACACTTTATCAGCGTGTGGGAGAAACGCACCCCTTTCTCTTTTCTTGCTGCTTTTAGGTGCGATTCTCTAAAACCTTTCAGCCATCTAAGATTGAATATATTCCTACTAATACTGGTACTGATGAAGATTAATACAAATTTCTCAGGTAAATCGCTTGCCAGGAACGTTCCTCATGTAATTCAAAATAACTATAAGCACATCCATGCGTCTGTTCAAACGCAGGCATGTACCCAGTAGTTACAAAGGGGGGAGGGGTTCTCTCTGACACTTGTGTTTCTGTCTGTCCTGTCAATGAATATTTGAATCAGTTCTGCGTTGTTGTTTTTTTTATCATTTCCCATTTAGAGATACAGCCGTAGGGAGAATTTAAGAGGCAGACATGTTGGAAAGGGATTCTTTTCTGTTCATTTCGGTAAAAGACATGTTTAACTGAAATATTAGAGGGAAGAATAAGAAGTGTGTGTGAAGGGGATAAGACTGAGTGACCTAATGCAGACATACCAAGGGAAGGAATGAGACCAATGCAAGAGATTCTGTGAGACCAAGCGTGTTCTTGAGCACTACTGCCCGTGACAGAGGGACACACACGACGGAGGGACAAACACTCAAGTGAGCTTCGTGAAGGGAGAGGTCTCTTGTTTCCTTCCCATGTATGTTCAGGTAATATGGTGAGGAGGAAATTCTGAATGTGAAATTGTATATTTAAATGATGAACTTTTCACAGCTTTATTGACATATGATTGACAAATCGTAAGATTACATATGTTTAAGGTGTACAATGTGATATTTTAATATGCATATATATCATAAAAAGGTTACTATAACCAAGCTAAACGGTGTGTTCATCGCCTCACTTTCTGTGGCCAGAGCACTTGAGATGGACGCCCTTAGCAAAGTTCAGGTGTGGAAGACCGTTAGCCTCAACCTCGGGCCGGGCGCTAGGCCCCCAGGGCTCACCCGTCTTACCACTAGAAGCTTGCGCCTCGGCCCCTCGCCTTCCCGCCTGCCCCCACCTCCCGCCCTGAGCGCCACCTGTCTCCAGATGTCACATCTGTCTCTAGATGTTGCTAGGGGGTGTGAAGTTTTTAGGTTCCACATGGAAGTGACATAGGAAGTATTTGTCTTTGCATCTGGCTTATTTCACTTTAAATAATGTTCTCCAGGTTATCCATGTTGTTGCAAATTATTCAGTCTTCAGTGGTAGGTTTTCTCATTTAAAGTCAAATAAATGGATCTCAGGTGATTAAACCTGAGGCCGGCCAGCCTAACCGCTAAGCACTGTGCAACTCGAGCTCATCAAAAAGCGTATGTTCACTGGTTTTATTTTTAGCAACAAATGTGAATTCATAAAGGGAAAGGAAATGTCTTGAAAATAAAAGTTGTTAATCCGAGTTATTACAAGCCATGAATTTAACTGCTCTGCAGATCCTTCAGCAAACACCGGAGCACAGTGTTTTCACAGCATTGTACTTTCTGCGAAGCTGAAGACACGGATTCGGCTTGAAAACAGTAGCATTTTCCTCACAGATATTATAGGTCACCTATCAGGTAACCAGACAGCTAAAAGAGACAAATAATCAACATTTTTTAAATGTTTTTACAATAAAAAAAATTATGAAAGCATATATATTCTGTAATAATTCGTAGTAGTAATAAGAATTCTTAGCCATTGGTCTTAACCCAAAAAGACATTTTTTTAAGGTACTTGGCTTTATTTTCTGAAGCAACTCTGCTTAGTGGTGATGGCAGAAGCAGGATCATATCACACACTGTCACAGCACCTCAGCTATCCCCTCGTTTGCAGGCGCAGAGCGCGAGCTGCGGCCAGTCTCAGGGCCGGCAGGAAAGAAGGCCGCCCCCACCGCGGCGCTCCTTGGAGTGAGGGTCGAGCAAATCAACGCCGCGTATAAGTCGCAACCAAAGTCGCCATACACTCTCTATGGGTGTGTCTAAAGGATCAAGAAGACAGGCGTCTGCTCAGAGTTGAAAGATTATTGTATCCGCTACATCATTTAAACCAGCTGTGAAAAACCGCTGTGTCTCCCCAGTCCCGATAACCGGGTATCCATGGGAACGACGGATCTTGTTACCGAAAATGAGAAATCATGGCTCATTTAGAAGGCCCATTCAACACAAAGGAAGCATCATACTCAGAAATCATTGTTTTTTGCAACAATAACTAGATTCAATGTGAAAATACAAAGAGGAAATAGTGCCTCTCACACAGTGTGAAAGATACCAACTGAATATTGGGGTCAAGTTCAAGCGAATGTTAAAACATCACTGCGCAAGTGTGACCACGAAGCTAAGGGAGCTGTTGGCGAAACTGACTTTCTAAATTGAAGAATCAGTACAATCAACCAGGTCAAGTGGGGTGTGGACACTGCCATAATCTTGGTATTTTTTTGCTGTAAAATCTTTATTGAGATGAGGCTGCTAGTTCTTTATATGTCTTTTACCATAAATATAGATTTTCTTGGCCCAGACACTGAATATTTAATGCATCAAAAATATTAGAGAAAAAATTTAAAATAAATAACAGTATCACTCTACATGTTGCATACCGACTTTTTTGAATGTCTCCTTGGACTGACTTGTTTTAATTGCTGTAGACTTGGTTTTGCACTGGCATCCTACACTGCTCCTAAATCCTAGTCACACATTTGCTGTTTTTAGTTTTAAATATCAGAATAAAAAATACTGTCTATAACAACCAAATGCCACCATCAGAAAGAATATAATTGTGAAACGTCCTCCAGGTATAACTCTATCACCTCTTGTCAGGCACGAGGCTACCTCATAAGGCTGTTTCTTCTTCCCCATAAGACCCTTCTTCTGTAGGATCTATCTGAGGTGGGAATTAAGCCACCTGGGAGATTGCAATGTGATTCGTAAGGTATCCAAGCTGAAATTTATTCCACAATTAAATACTGAAAAAGTCACACTGAAATCATTTGGGGGGGAAAAAGGTCTGTCTTTAAAGATCCCGGTCTACGAGTGTCAAAATAGTTCCCAATGATGGGACAAAGGTGGTATTAGCTCAAAGCGCACAGGAGGTCAGCATCTTGCTCAGGCGTGTTGAGTTGGTTACTGAGGACATACGCCTTCCCTGGCCTGACAGAAGCCAGGACATTAGCTTTACCTTGCTTTCCGAAGTCCTCACCTCTCCTGCCAAGACACCAACAGTGGCTTAAACCATCGCGTTCGCGCTCTCCCCCGCAAAGCTGCAGTGGCGGCCTGGGTGGCCGGCGCCCGGCTCACGCTCCACGGCAGGGAGGGGCTCAGTGGGTGGCAGCAGCTGCGTTACTTGAGCTCCGACATCACCGCACTTGCAAATCCGCAGCTGTGGGAGTGGCAAAAGCATTGGGTCTCCCAAACCCTTTTCTGTTCCTTGACTCCAGCAAGGGGCGGGGCGGGGCGGGGGGGGGGGCGCGGCATGTTGGCGCGTGTTAATTTTGGTTTCCTTTAATCAACTGGAACCTGTTCCAGGTGGCTCCTCCCTCAGAGCCTTGGCTTTCGTCTGACCCTGGTTAGATCCCCATAAACTCATTCCATGACATGAGGGAATACCCCAACTGTATTTCAAAAGATTGTTTGGGTTCACTAATTATACACGAGTGCTCCTGACAGACCCTGCAAGGAGGCGTGTTGAGGAAATGGCATGATTCACAAGCAACCCTATTAAAGGGTTAACCACCTCATCCGCGCCCCTGGGGCCGGCACATCTCTCACCTTGGCAGTGATATTGGGGAGAATAGTGTTTATTCATACTTACTTATGTTAGTGTAACATACTTAGACTATATGGCACAAACTTCAGATGCACGAATTCATTTAACGCGCCCTTCCTATGGGGCAAGCACTGTGGTTGCCCTCAGCCCACAGATGGCTTAGCTGAAGGGGCCACGCAGCCACTCAGTGCACAGGTTGGCTTTGAACTTAGGCGAGCAGACTCGAGGGCCCGTGCGTCTCCCACTTGGCTGCACAGCTGATTCAGAGAGCTCTCCAGGAGGGGAACAGGGGAGGGCCTTCTCTACGAGGTTTTCTACCACACGGTTAGACCAACTAAGAGCTGGGGAGCCACGTTTACCGAGGTGTTGGATCCTTGCTGACACCGCGTCCGCTTCCTTCGGTCTCCGTCCATCCTCTGCCTCGCTTGCTCTTAGGAGCTCACACCCCGTGCGCTCCGGGCCTGTCGCTGTCACCGCACATGAGCCTGTCCTCTTGACTACACGTCTAGTCCACATCTGTCCCTTCATTCCCTCCTTCTCGTCTCCCTTTTTCCTCCCAACATGCGTGTGTGTGCCGTGCCAGGGAGAGGTTAGGCATGACGTGCAGCCTGGCCTCCTCCCTGAGCCCAGGAAACACACAGGTGGTTGTAACCATGCCACCTGTCACAGCCCTGGGTGTTCAGTGGGCATCGGATTTGATTTAGGGAAATTTTCATCATGTAGAGCAGTGATTTTCAACCTTTTTCATCTCAGGGCACACAAAACTAATTACTAAAATTCTGTGGCATGGCAAAAAAATGTATGTTTTGCCATCCTGATTTTTAAAATAGATATAATTTTGATTCACTCACACTGGATGGTTCTTGTTGTGTTGGCTGTCGTCATTTTTTTCATCTGACAATCTAAGGGAACAGAGGTCAGTGCCCCTGACGAAAAGTCAGGTGTCCCATGCTTTAAAAATTCTTGTGGCACAAGGTTGAAAATCGCTGGTCTACAGAAAACTGGAGGGACTGTTGGGCAGGTGTATCCATCAGGGTTCTCCAGGTAAATGAAGCAGTGGTATTCGCACAAACTCCCCCTCCCTCCCTCTCTCTCTCTCACTCTCTCTCGCTCTCTCTTTTTCTCTCTCTCTCATACATATATATCACTATTAAGCTACACAGTATAATAATATACTGCTATTTATTATATCCTATAAAGGCAGTGACAATGGCTTAGTAATTTTCCTTTCACTTCTTTGCCCTCCTGAGATCTCCGAAGAGAGCCTTGGAGGAGACTGGTGGAGAAAAGTTGAGTTTGGGCCTCTCCCTGTGGTACAAATGACTATTGAAATGGGGTTTGAATAATTTATTGTCCTTGCATTGTACATTCGCTGTCTGCCTAGGAAGCAATCTGGTGTTCCATGCGAGCTGTTTAAAAATATTTAGCAAATTATTTTAGTTATAATTTTGCCATAAAAATGTAGCATAAAATAAACACAACTTATAATGGGAACATACAAAGTTTAACAGCCATCGAGCCACCCAGCCATGAGTGAAATAAGAAAGTAAGACGTCGCGCTGCGTGAGTTGGCAATGAATTCCAGTGCAGGCGCATTCGGCCAAGTAAACAGCTTTCGGTGGAGCAGGTCGCAACGGCGCAAGAACGGCCAGCCGGCGTCGCGTCACACCACAAGGGTGGTTGTAGAAAAAACAAAACATGTGGGAAGAATATAGTTGAGCCCCGGCTGGCTTTTTTCTTGCTGAACCATGATACAAGAGAAGTTTTTATATGCCGGACCTTGAAGGACGAGGGACTGTTTCTATGAAGGGAAATAGAAGGAAAAAGAGTAATTGCAAGGAGAAATGACTATAAAGGTAATAATAATGGTCAAAGTGAGTGTCTGTTGTTTACCCTGTGACTGGTCATTCTTTCGTGCTCTGCCAACACTGGCTCATTAAACCCAGTACATTACAGGGAAACAATAAACCATCCTCGCTTGGCAGATAACAGAAACGAGAATTCATGAGGGATAACGAATTGCCCCCAGTCGTGGACTTAATCAGCGGTCGAGCTGATACCGCCACCCGGTCAGCGTGAATTCCGTTTGGGGTTTCTAACCACTAAGATGAACGCGAAGGATGTGGCTTCTGAAGGTGTGAATGGAGTGAAAGCTGAAAGAGACAAAAGCTCAACAGAAACTATTCTGAAGACAAGATGAAAAGACTCTAGACCCTTACGTGGAGCAGACTTGGTGATGAAGAAGATGGGATCCCTTCGGGGAAGGTTTCAGCGGCAGAATGAAGGATAACTAGAAATCAATTAACGAGCAGAGGAGAGGCATGAGGAGTTATTTCCAGGGCTGGCTTTCCATCCTGGCAGCGCCGGGTGGGCGGAAATGCCAGAGCGGGCGGGAGGCCGCGCGGCCCGCGCGTGAGAAGCGTAATCTATGGATCAGAACAGCTGAGATTCAGTCGCCTCTACAGACACATTTGGAAACATTCTTCAAGCAGAAAAATACCGGGAGAAAGTCCAGATGGGGAAGGAGGCCGTGTTGTGAAAATAAAGATACAGAACTCCAATGAACTGCGCATTTCAGATAAATGAAAAATTAAGGTATAAATACGTTCCATGCGATATTTTGCCCATTCTTATTTTTAAGACATTTTTGTTGACCTGAGATGCACACGTCCCATGCAGGCCGTGCTGCACTCCATTAGGCCTCCCTGCGGCCTGGAGAAGCCACCCTGCGAGGCGCCCACGAGCACGGGAGACCCTGGGGCGGTGGCCGCGGGCTGGCGGGCAGGGGGTGTGCGGCGCCCGACCCTCTCTTGGCTGCAGAGTTCTGTCGTGCGCTCCGCACCCTCCGCCCCCGGCTCAGCAGGGCCGTCCGCTTCGGCAGGTAAAAGGGGAAAGCATCAGTGGTGTGCCAGTCCTGGGCACGCATGTCCGCTGTCCTTGCGGGTGTCTGTCTGTCTTGCTCTCATTCCCCGCGTCGCCAGGAGGCGCACCTGGTCTGGCCCAGGGGAGACGGACAGGTAGGTGGAACGGGCCTCGGCCCCCACTTGCCTCAGCCAACCTTCGGCCTGCCCGGCCACGTAGTGAACCCCGCAAAGGCCTCCCCACTCGGCTCTTGGGTGGATAAGCATCGTGCCCGCCCGTGTGTGAACTTAGGGCTCCCGGCTGCCCCTTCCGCAGCCGAGAGAAGGCAGCATACACCTGGCGTCCCCGTAACCGGCCTGCCCACGTGTCCTCAGGTACAAGGACTTGGGCTTCGGCTGAAAACCCTCTCCTTCCGAATTTCTCATTGTTGTCTCACAACTCACTATTACAGGATTCGAAACAGTAATTTAAGCTCTCCAAGCCATGATTTTTTCACTTATTCACTGCAAAAACAGTACCTATCTCTCAAACCCTGAAGCTGAGGCTTGAGAACGTATGCCAGGCCGAGGAGAGTTCAGATGAAGGATGTTGGAAATGGAACTAAATGCTTTTTTTTTTCATTAATAGAGTTACAGTTACTAGAACTCTTCATTTAACGGAGAATCTGGTCTGTAAATAATGATGAACAGGTGAGAGCTGTCATAGATTTGTTCGGCCGCGGTTTTGTGAGACCCTTCCTGTGGGCCAGGCGCTACTCTAGGCACCGCGCGTCCGTGGGTGAGTGAAGCAGCGTGAGCCCCAAGCGCGTGGGCTTTACGTGCACGAACAAGCACAGACGCAACACCCACTGGTCGCAAGCGCGGGCGAACACAAAACTGTGGGAGCGCCCAAGGCCGGTTGGGCGCTCGGGCAGCGGCCTCGGGACCAGGCTGCATCGGGGACCTGTGCGGTCGCGGGGACGTCCCAGCAACGGTGAGAGTTGACTTATTTTAAATCTAAGTAGGATGTCATTAAGAAAAGGGACGAGCGCACCCTCGGCGCTGAGGAAGGAGCTGGGACGGAGGCGGCTGTCGGAGAAAGGCTGCGGCCCACGAGGTGATCCCGCAGCTGATTTCGGTTCACAGTCACTGAGCTTCGTAGCTGGTGGGGACTGACTTTATGACCCCTACTCTTTTGCAAGTCAATTTCTCACTGAATTAGCTTCTATTTTCTCCGTATCAGCATTATTTTGTCAGTGCCAGCCGCATCGGGTGTCATGCCAAGAAGACACACAAGGAGCCATCTGAATGGAGGAATTTAGGGGTGAGGGGGGTGGTGAGTCCTAGAACCAGATAAGACTCGATGAGGAGGGATGGTCACAGTCCCAGTGACAGATGATGACTGGGGACATTAGAAAATGGGTGAAATGAGACATATGCATCCAAGGAAGCAACACAAAACAGGTGTGCTTTTGGAGACGCTCCCGGGTGTGGACATGGGAGAGGAGACAAGGGAGGACTCGTCCAGCTCTGGCCGGGGAGGCTGTGTGGGTCACGGTGCCACCGGCAACCGACTGGACAACAGAATCCACACAGCTTCCAGAGCCCCCAGCATCACAGCAAATACGTCCATAGTTTCATCCGTAATGCGTCCAAAAATACATCCAAAAATACACCCACAGCTTCAGAGTCTCCAAGCTCGTTGCGAGAGCCATAGATAGATCCACAGCTTTGCTTTAATCCTCCAAAATTTGGAGACCAGCAATTACATTGCTTGAAAGCATATGTGTTAAAGGGTCCGGCAGCAGGGACGCCTGCGTGAGTGTGGTCGGCAGGGTGATAATACGGGCGTCATGATTTGTAGTTTTAATCTGAACATTTCACCTAAAATGTCATATGATGTGCTTATGATGTTACAGAATGACATGCTTATGATTTTGTAATAAAAGATTTTGTAATAAAAAATGGGTGTTATTTGTGCTGAACCATATATATGTGTGTGCGTGTGTGTATGTGTGTGTGTGCATTTTATTCATCTTGGAAGATGGATAAGGTAGCCTGAATTTTTATTCCATACACATATGTGATAATAAATTCACTAAACTGCCCTTTCAAAGTAATAGAGTATTTTTCATTGATTAAAGGGTTTTTATATTGATTTTCATCATTAAATTGCCCGTGACCAATATGAGATCAGTACTGAGATATGATTATGATGATTATGTCTCTAAAAGCCTTTTCAGGGGAGGTAAGAATCTTTACTTTCGTGTCCATGTTTCGAGAAAATACTCTCCCTCCAATTTTATCTTTTAACATTAACACCGGGTCCTAAATTACACGCCCTTGCCGTTCACCAGCACGCCAGGCGTGCCCGCGACGCCGCTGCGCCTCCTTCAAGATTAAGACCCGTATGTTTAATCCGGAGCATTCTCCTCCGTGTCCACCGAGAAGACATACAGGCTCACCTTCTTACTGTTACAACAGACATAAACACACTCTCCCGACAGGACTATTTTTAGTGATCTCGATTTAGAAAAATATGTTTCCAAACTTCCAATGTTTTAACAATCAAACCAAGAACATAAACGCAGCTTTTGCAATAAGCTTCTAAAAGCCGTAACTTTCAGGAGAATCACTAATTATGTTTGGGCACAAATAAAATTGAATAGCTTATGGACAGTTCCGAGCAAAAATCAAAAAAGACCTTCAGATAAGACCGACATTAAGGCCCAATAGGCACGGTGTGCTGTTTGGAGAAAACTGTGCCGAGTGGTCACATGTTATACATTCCGAGTAATGGTTCTTGAAAAGGCCCACAGGTTTTTACGCTTATGGGGACAAACTTTAAATACCCTGAGCTTTATATGTACTTACGTCCCTTAGAGATCAAACGGCTCACACATTGTTAAATTTTAAACAATGAAAGGCAAAAAAATCAAAGGCATAAATCATATAGAAGAGGAATTACAGCCAACCTGTGGCCCACTCCATGGCACCTTTTGGTTAAAGCATTAAATAATAACCTGAAGAAGTCTTCTGTTTCATGCCAGGGGCCTGGAGCTTCACCTCGCTGGCATGGCGACATCGCGGGTGGCAGCGGCGGCGGCGGGTCCTCTGGGTGGCAGCCTCCGGGCCTAGTCACATGGGGTACGCGCTCACTCTGATTCCCATGGCAGCCCCGCAGCCAGGGAAGTGACCAGGCCCTTGATCTATGAATTCTTCTATTTTATTTTTCTCTCCTGCTTCCCTTGCGTGGTTTTCTGATCTGAAATCCAAGTGACAGTGTCGGCGAGAAGTTAGCTGTTCCTCTGTGGGAAGCTGTTCGCACAGGAGCGTTCCTCCTCTCTGTCTACAGAAGGCCCCGGAGAGCTCCTCAGGAGGTCAGCGACGGGGGTCCCGGCAGGGATGCAAGCAGGTTCGGACGTGTCTGGGCCAAACTGCGCAACAGGCTGTTCTGAGACTTACAGGTTGGCTGAGGAAACTTGCAGGAGGGCCCCCCCGGTTCACTGCAGGGGTTCCCAGAGGCTGTTCACATGGTGAACCAATGGGGAAGCCTACACGGAAGTCCCTTTGGACAAATGGATGAATTTTCTGGGTGAGAGGAAATGTTGAAGGAAGAAAGGGCCGGGTTCGGGACTCTGACCGAGTTTATGTCGGCGAGAGGCTCCGGCTGGTGAGGCATCTTGTGTGCTGACAAGAACAGCCTTCGTGCCTGTGTCCATTCATGAGAACAGCTGTGGACTGGGAAGGGCCCTCTGAGAGAATGTGAGAGGACATGGGGGGAGACCCCACTGTTGTTGTCCCCAGAACCCATCCCCCGGGTTCCAGCATCCAGTGGCCGAGCTCTGGGGACCAGCCTGGGGACCTCACAGGCACCGACTATAGAGGAGTCAGTCGCTCCTGCCCAGGGAGTTAGGGGTGCATCCTGACCCCCCACACTCTGCTTTAGGACAAAGGCTGTGAAAATGCCAAGGCCCGCAGACCAGACCAGTGTCCCGGCCACCTGCTCAGCAGATGCGCCACAGGGAAACCGCTGTGTGTTACAAGGATGGATGCACGTCACGACCTATTTTTCCAAACCCACAGAGTGCGCCCCACCAAGGAGGAACCCTCGGGCGAACTAGGAGCTCTGGGCGATGACGTGTCCATGTAGGCCCACCAGTTGTAACACACGTACCGTCTGGCGGGAGGCGTGGACAGCGGGGGAGGCGGTGCCTGTGGGGCGACAGGTGGGTGGGAAATCTCCTCAACTTCCTCTCTAGTTCGCTGGGCCCCTAAAACTGCTCTTAACACATGGTCATAGAAAAGAAGCTATTCACCTCACAGAAAAGTGACACAGAGGAATGCAATAGGGGGACGACACAACCTCCAGTCATTCCAGGAAGTCCTGAGGGACGCGTAGGGAGGCTAGTGCCCTAAGTGAGCGGACGGGGTCAGTGACTGTCATTTAGTCTCAACGTGACTCTCTATAAATCCTCAAGCATGTATAACGTGGTGAACTAGGAACATCTGCATTACACCGTGCTGAATAACAAGAATAGGAATGTCGCAATAAACTAACTTACTTATATCTTAAGTAATCCATTTACTAGACAAAAGCAAAGCGCAAGTGCTCCCCGGCCTCTGGTTGGAAAGGTGACATCATGGCGACGGTGACAAGGAAGCGCCCACCCAAATGAGTCCCACCTGGAATGGTTACTCACACTGAAAGTGCACTTAGGTGATGGCTTCGTAGGGAACAAGGATCCCAATGTTCACAGACGCAGCAGTTTAACGGTCAATAAATAGCTATCAGCTGAAGATGGGGTGAGTATTTTGGGAATGAAAGCACGAGGTAGGACCTAACGCATTTGGAGGCTTCCCACCTGCGCCCACTTTCAGCAATTTTTTAGCAGAGACCAGAGACTCCGTAAGCCCCGCGGAATGACGGACGCCGGCAACCGTGTCTGTAGCCTCCGTGGCCACGCCCACAGCCACAGCCCGGGCCCCCGTAGCAGCCACCATAGCAGCTCATGGCGTCAGGGAGCGAGTTCGTTTGCTGCCCAAGACGGGATCCTGACTGTGTCTGTCAGCGAGTGTGGAGGGGGCTTATATGCCCTGTGCGGAGCACGCGGTCAAGCACGCGCCACCTTTTCTGCGTCATTCTGCATTACCCCCAATTGACGCAACCCCAACATCTGAAGAGGCCTTCATCCTCATTAAAGGGTGTCGGCTTTCGGTGCTGCCCCTAAACATATTGCATCTCTTTTATGAGAAGAAATTGCTGCATCTTCAAAGGCTGGACACACCAGACTACATGAAATTCTTCCTAGCCACGCATGTTGCTTCATATGCTTGCACATTTGATAGTGTTGTGCTTTAAAATTAAGTGTTGCTTCATCTGTGGCTTTCCTTGCATTATTACGCTTCACTTATGGTTAAATGCAACAAATTGCTCAAATCAAGGCTAGAATTAATCGTGTGCTTTCAAAGGCATCTGATACTTCATGGTGAAGTCACTTTTCAAAGCTCAGAAATGTTGGAGTGGCTGAAGGCTCCCGCTCGTCTCCTGTGAACACTCGTGTGGAAGTTTGGGACAAAAAGCTGAAATACAACCATCCCTCTTCTATTATTCCATAATGTTGGCCATCATAAACAATATTCTCTTTTTGGTTTTGCATACTGGTTCAGAAAATAAAAAATATTTGGATTAATAACATGGAGTAATCATGTTCAAATATGAAAGGCAAGTTGTGGTAACCAAAAATGTATTTTAAAAGCAGCCTGAAAACTGTTCCAAACCCTGTTTTCACCTCCTGACTCCTTTCTAGCACATGATCTGTCCACAGTGCCACCAAAAATACAGATTCTACCTGCTTTCCTGTTGTTCCAGGTCACCCTTTCCTGCCTTCCCTTGAACCCATAGATCTGTCCTCACATTTAGTCTGATTTCAAATAGCACGCAGTTCCTCCAGTTCTCATCAGGGTCTGGGATGAGGTTAAACGGGGAAATAGCTACAATCTCTCTTTGGACCCCATACATTTCCATTTAATCCTGACTTAAGTACTTTCATCTATGCCTTCGCTCTTACCACAATAGTTTTGCCTTTGTATTCTCTTTGCCTGTTGTGTGTTCATTTTTTCTCTCAAAAAAATAGTCTACTAAAATATTAAATACTCATTCAGATCTTTGATATTGAAATATACATCATCTCCAAAGACCCTGGAAAATTTAGTAAGAGACTGTTAACACGGAAAGTATTTTCAGAATCTCAAAAACACACACATATGATGTAAAAAGGCAGGGTGGGAAAAAATACGAATTGAAGACAAAAGTCCCTTCAGCTTCGTCACAAAGCTGATCACCCACACCCAAGGCGGACCCTAACCCTGTTAAGCCCCTCAAGATAGTCTCTTAAATGAAGTATCTAAATTCTTGTTAACTCTTTATGACTTCGAATATACTGTTCATCTTCTGTTGAGTTTATAAGACGCGGTCCAATGCCGCGCTTCCCCGCTGGACTCGCTGACCGCGGCTCGATGGCCAGCGTGCGGCAGGAGCTCCGTAAGCGCATGTTGACGGAGGAAAGGCCTTCCAAGGCCGTACCTGTGAGGATCACGTCTTTCACAGACGTGCGTGACTCTACGAATGCTCAGAGAACTTAAAGAAGGAATCGGCTCAAGTCGCTTTCTTTTTTCAGGAAAAAAATGTAAATATAACCCATCATTTCGTTTGTGTGTTGCTCTTCAGAGCACATTCTCATATATTAAATGTGGGAGTTGGTGACGTCTTGCATATCTTCACAGGTCACCTTGAACAATCAAACTCAGATCCCCCCAGTGTTTCCCTTGACCCTACCAATTAGTGTCACTCCCCAGGACTTGACCTCTTCTGGGTGCCACCTGGATGGACTCAAACAGCATCCCAGCTGGTTGGCCCGCCACACCCCACAGCCTGTGTGAGGTGCGCCTCGGCTGCCGCACATGGCGTTGCGGTGTCGTTTTCATTGCTGCAAAACAGGCTGCTTTGGTGAATTTTGTTCTGGAGAAGATGCTTTTCTTTCATCCTCTCTTTCTTTCTCTCGTTCCCCCTTCCTTCTTTCCTTCCTTCCTTCCTTCCTTCCTTCCTTCCTTCCTTCCTTCCTTTTCTTTCTTTCTTCCTTTCTTCCTTTCTTCCTTTCTTTCTTTTTTCTTTCTTCTAACATATGTGAATCCCACTGATGCATTCCCTTCAGTAGAGATCCTTTTTGTTTGCCTAGATGGCCTTTCCCTCGGTTGTACACACCCATAGGGCGTGAGTCTCAGAGCAGTTTTCCAAAGCCCTTGCTACGTCTGCAGAGCCTGCAGCAGCCCACAGGGGCTGCCGTGGCTCCCAGTTCCAACCCACGCCAGCCACGTTCAGGCTCTTCAACCTGATCGTTCTTGCAGGTGTTACCGACATCTGAATCTTGTATTAATCTGGTTTGCAATGACATGGGGCATCTTTACAAATGTTTACGGACCACTTAGACAGTCTTCTTTTTGAAGTGCTTGTTCAACTGTGTTGTCCTTGTCTACCTGGGCTTTTTAAACCAGTAATTTTACTGTTGATTGGCAGGAGGTCTTCATATTATGGGGTGCTGATGTTTTGTCAGATTTATATAATGAAAATATTTTTACCCAGGATTTGGTTTGGTACCTTTTCACTTTAATGTGGTGTCTATATGTGAACAGAACATTGTAATGTGATAGCCAACTTATTCACCTTTTCCTTCCATGTTTATTTTTTGTTCTAGGGTATTTTTTACTACCTCCCACATTAGCATGTAATTGCGTCTGTCTTCTCTCTTCGGAACTTGTCCCATTTTAATTGATCATTCTAAAAATAAAAGACGGTTGCGAATCTGAACCCTTCACTCTCATCAAGTCAAGCTGAAGACGAGCGATTCCAAACAAATCAGACGGGTGTCAGCGTGCCGCCCTCGAGCTCCTGAACTCTGTCGGGTGCGCGTTGGCTCCCGGGCCGACGTACCTGCTGTGACCTGCTCTCCCTGAGGCAAGCAAAGCATTTTCCTGGCAGTGAAGACAACGCAGCACACACCTTGTGCTCAGCAGAAGCCCCCAAAGCAGTCATTTCCAAGTCTAATGCTACGTTAAAACTGCCTGAGAGTAGGAGTGTCAAACACCTTATCCAAGTAGCTCTAAGGATCCTCCTTCTTTGAGGCCTTTCGTCAAATCATGGAGAAATCCTATGAACCATTAATAAATAGAATAGTGATTACTGGACTCTGTCAGACTAAGAAGCATACGGGGGTGGACAAAAGTGGGTTAACAATGATAACAATTACTAATCCAATCATTCATAAATAATAGCACCAAAACAAACTGTGTCTTGCATACTCACAACTGTAAGCCTACTTTTGCCCCTGGAATTGTCCGGTGGAGTCGCGCGCTTCTCCGACCTGGTCCACGCAGCGCTGATGAGCTGTGAGCTCGCTGACCCACAGGGGAGGTCCCTCTGGCTGGCTGAGCAAATCTGCTCTTAGGTTTACTAAGCAAGTGTGAGTCTCTAAAGTCCATCCTAACATTTTAATGGCATTTAAATTTCACGTTGTTTACTAGTTGTTGTTTTTTTCAGGTCTAGATAAACTAGAAATTAATAGATTGAAGATTCTAAATAAGAGCTAACACTGTTCAGCAAAACGGGGTGATTAACGTGGAAGGCAGGCCAGTCGTTGGCGCCCGTCTTGCTATTGCTGCACGTGCGGGGACTGCAGCCCGACCTGCGTGGCTGCTTGTCCTGAAGCAACCCGGAGGGACACACACAGTGAGAGGGGGGTGACAATTTAATTATGTAAATAGATGACTAAAGCCCCATGTGTCATTGCAAATTGGGATAATTTATTGCAAAGGGTACAGAAAAATTCCCCGGTGATGAAACACAAAGCAGGGCACCGGGAGCCCCGGCAGGCAAATAAACGAGATCGCGGGTGGTCTTCAAATCCAAGACCCTGGACATGCTTGATCCGGGGGCAGCCCCAGCGACCTCGCTTGGTTCAAATTTTGGATAATTTGATTAATCATCTTATAGCCTCAAATGGGGGGCTCCCAAGATGGGATTTCAGTAGAAGCCAGAGAATCCAAATTCTCCATCGCACACCTGACCAGGTGAGCACCAACCCTCACACTAAAGGCTTCTGCCTTGGGTCCAAGCACCTGATAGAAAAAGACATCTGACTTTCAACAAATATATATGCCTATATATAAAATCTCCAAAAGGCAAGAAAAAAACACACTGAGATATAAATCACCAGAACTAGACTCAGATATAACAAGGACATTGGGATTCACAGGCTGAGAACTTAAAATAACCTATGGATATATCCTATTCGGGCACCTACTCAGCTAATATATGGGCTTGTGTTTCTGATTTTCTAATGGTGAGCTTTTCAGCCGCTCCTCAGAGAAAACTCACTCAGTTGTCACGCATTATCTGCTCCATACGTTGCTAGATTAAATTTGCTCATGTGTTGGTGGGAATTTTGCACACGTGTTAATGGGAAATACTGGCCTGTCGTTCTCACTGCTGATGACACTATGTTTTTATTTTGAGATACTGCAAAAGAACTGCACGTGTTTCTTTCATGCTCTGGAAAAGAACATGTTTAGAATTCACCAGTGAAACCACCTGACCTTAAACAGGGTTTGGGAGGAGATGTTTGTCAGGGATTTAATTTCTATATGAGATACACAACTTTTCAGATTCTTTTTCTTCTTGGGTCACTTTTCATACACTTAAAATAATAAACATTTGAGGTCAAGATAAACGGTTTTTGCTTTTATTTTACTTTCTTTTTATTTTTTAAGATATTTTCAGCACACCCAAAAGAAGAAAGACTAAATATTACAGCAAATGGTACACACCCACTTCCTAGAGTTGACAGTCGTTAATATTTTTATATAGTTCTTTCATTTTATTTTCTCCAGTGTTCTAAAATAATCTACATGCAAACTAAAGTTTCTGCTCATTATTGTGACTTGAAATTAACCACATAATTTCCAAGGGATAATCAATTTTAAAAACTGAACGGAAGTTTGATCATCAGCACAGAGCCTTCTGCCTGCAGACCCGAAATCCCAAGTTTGGGTCGGGAAGGCAGGACCGAGGATGAGGATGATGAGGAGGGACAGGCAGAGGAGGAGAGAAGAGGGTGGGGGGGAGGAGGGGGCAAAAGAAGGAAGAAAGTAAGAGGAAAGAAATGCACGCGACGGAAGACACCTCGGTGAGTGTGTGCGACACGAGAAGGAAACGGCGGAGGACGTGATGGCGCGGCGACGGTCGTGGGCAGCGAGGTGTCGGGCCTCAGGAGACGGCGCTCGGCTGCCAAGCGACGGTTCCCCGTCCTGCGGGAGCGGCCCCGCCGACGGGCCGTGGTCCAGCGGCCACCGGCGTCCCGTGCATCACGGCTCCCTCGCGCGGGCGCCCGAGGCCGGGCTGGCCGGGGAGCGGCGCGGCCGCGGTGACAGGAGGCGCGGCCTGCGGGCGGCGGGCGCAGGTTCCAGCAGCCGCGCTCTCGGGGCCCGGTCCGCGCGCCCTTGCTCAGTAGAAGCGGGAAGACCAGAACCTGCCGCAGCAGCAGGGGCGCCAGCAGCCGCCGTAGTAGCCGCCGTAGCCGCGGTAGCCGCAGCCCAGGCCGCCGAAGCCGCCCCAGCCGCAGCCCAGGCCTCCGTAGTAGCCGCCGTAGTAGCACATGGCGCAGGGGTGGGCGCGTCTGCTGTTCCAGGCAAGGGCCTGACTGTGTCTCTCGGGGGCGCGGGGGGAGCTTATATACCCCGAGCGGCGCACGTGACCCACAGGCGGCCTGTCGCTCCCGCGCGCCACTCCACGCGTTAGCTGCGATGGGGCAACTCGTTAGTGGCCTGTCTCCGGGCACAGCGAGAGGCCCGCGGTCTCGTTAAAATAGTTTGGCTTCTTTGGAGTCCTATTTAGGGTGTTCTCGAGCGTGTTGCTTCGGTTTTATGGGGGGAAATGGCTTACTCGTCAATATTTGTACATTCCGAACCTCATAATGAATTGCTTGTTTACCGGGTAGGTCCCGTCCTTTACATTTGATGGCGTTCCTGTTATAATTAATCATTTCCTCTGCTCTGTCAGCTTCCGAACTGATAACTCCTCTCTGCCTAAATTCACAGATGTTTGTTCTGTCTACAGATGTTAAGTTTATGTTTCTCAAAAAGCCAACTTATTTATCAAGGTGAGGGCTTGAAA
>PVJD01016723.1:0-19995 GCA_004026545.1 Mormoops blainvillei
GTATACATTCTTCCTTTTGTTCTGAAATGCATTGACCACCACAGGGTTTGCTGTGTTCTCCAATACTTTAGGTATTCCATCATTGGTTGTGTCCTCAATACCTGCATGATTCCAGCACCTGCAACATTCTCTACATGTGTACTTCACCACACACTGTGTCCAGGTGTGGAAAGTTCAAAAGAGCCTGGGCTATCACATCATCTTTATTGTTTTCAATCACCTGGACTATGACAGCATCTGTAATGTTCTGAAACACATAAACCACTGCAGCTCCTGTAGGATATTCTACTGGATATGTAATCATCCAGACTCTATCAACCATCATCACTTTTCAAGTATATTATTATCCAACAAATATGACACCTCTGCATGTATGTGTATGTATGTAAAATAAAATACTTATTGAATATAAAAATAGATATACTACAATAATATTTAAATCTGATATGTCTATTTATAAAATGTATCTTTACCCTTGGTTACATATGAAATGCATTTTACATATATATGAGTTCTTTATAAATAAATGATTATATGTTAATATGTTCATATAATGATTTAGAAAAGGACACCAACCTGAGACGCTTCAAACATAGAACTTCACATGTTGTAAGTGAAACAGGGAAAGAGTAAATAATTATGTGTAACTTTTGATAAGAAACTTAAAGAAAGGTCCGGAAAAGTTAACAAATTGTAATGCTAAAATAAGTGATCTGGACTGTTATTGGTTATTTAAAAATATCAAATCTGTAAACTAGAGACACCCAATACAATGAATGTTGAAAATGACTCAAAGTGTAGCTCAAGGGTATGGAGCATCAGCCCACACACTGAAAGACTGCAGTTTCACCCTTGCTTAGGTCACACACCTGGGTGCAGGTTTCACCACCAGTCAAGGTATGTAGGTGACACAACTGATCAATGGTTTTCCCTCACATCCATCCCCCTCTCTCTATCACAAACAAATACTTAAAAGACCATATTTTATGTCTTGGTAGGACTATCAACCATGAACCTCCCAGATCAGAACTTAAGGATGGACCACACTGTGTAACATTAACAACACTATTCCACCTACAACACTATAGACTGCATAGACCTATGCATAAAGAACATTTCTCAGACTACCGCTTTTTCTTGCACGGTTGAGAACACCTGTGTTCTCAGTTAATGGCTGACTTTTCAACTCTGTTATCCACATAACCAGTATGTAAAGGCACACGTGTGAACAAGGTTTCATATTTTGGTGCTTGCTTCCATGCATGAAAACCATGTGTCCGACATTGCAGTGAATGGGAATCAGGCATGTGGTCTAAATACCTCTTTATCAATTAACTTTTTTATTCTACTTGCCATTCTTTTAGTAAGTACTCATTTGTTCATTGACTCTTTAAAAGAATTCAGTGATCATCAAACTGCTTGCCTGTGTTTTCTTGTAACTCGTTGAGTTTGTTTTACAACAGTTGTCTTTGATTTTGTCAGTTAAGTCCCAAAATTAGAGTCCTGAAAAACTTCTTTGTGGAGATATTTCATTGTATTTCTGAGCGCCCTCCCGACTTTTGCTACACATGGCACTTGATGGGTGTCTTCTCCATCCATCTATGCATGAGTGCAATCGTTTTCATCTCCCCTGAACTGCTGTGCTTTTCAGGTCACTGAGTGGCTGTGGAAGATGTCCTGAGTTCCCTGGGAATGTGGGATTCTCCTCAATGTTCAGGTCACTACGTTCAACCCAGGGGGATGACCTGCACAACTGCAGTTTCAAGTCTGTGAGGTCCCAACACTCTCTTCTGCAAGCAGTTGCTACCACCTCAAGTAACATTTCTGACATAAGAGATTAATGTTAAAAGGGTTAAAATGTGTTTGGACTGTACCTTTCAAATTATCCTGGAATTTAAAAAAACTGAAACAAAAGTGTAGAAAGTGATAATCCTTCTCCAGTAATCAGTCCTCATGTTGCATTGGTAAGAAAACAAGCCAACGCACCATCCCAGGACAGCCCAATACACAATGCAGATTTCTCCATATTCCCCAATCCCAGCTCTAAAATTCCAAAGTCAAGTAACAGGGATGGTAAGACTCATTTAATACACATATCGATGCAACTACAACTACAGATTGACCATAATTTCCAGGATATAAATTTTCAATGACACAAAATAGTAGCCAGTGGAAGAATAGAACCCAGATGTTACCTCAAGGTCAGCTTACTATACTGCCTCAAAGGAGAGTGACAGGCCTTTTTAAGATGATTGGCTAGTTAATAATTATCAATGCAGCAGAGATAGACCTGGGAATGTTCCATATTGCTTTGGTACTTGACTAAACAACTTCAGGCTTCAATCTGAACTTTTCTGAAAACATCTACCCCAAATTGGCACCACCCCTGGCATCTTCCTTGTAATTCCCAAGACATAGCCTTTCATGCTCAGTCTGAGTACTTCATGGACATTCAGCTGAGGGATAAGGTCACTGCAATTTAACCTGGTTGATATGGAGAATAATGAATTGTCTGTGTCCAGTAATGGCTGTGGAAGGCACTTGTCAACTTTCAGAGGCAACAAATGCATACATTAAAAGTTTTTAAAGTACTTTTGTAACAGTACAGATGTTGTTTGTTCTCAAAGCTGAATTATATTTTTAAAAGATGATGGTTGCAGCTTTTGTCATTGGTTTTCAAAGTGAAACTATTTCTCAATGAATGAACTCAGCTCATTTTACATTAAAGGACATTAGGTTAATTTAGATTAAAACATTCTTTTACCATGACTTCATCACCTGTGTATACGTAAGAGGAACAATCAACATGTCACTGTACCTGCTTGCTCCTCAGTCCTGGAGGTTTCTGGAGGCGTCTCTGGATCCTTAAGCAGAACACCAAAACAGGCTGACTTTACAGCTAAAGCAACCAGTTCTTCAACCTGCAAACAATAGATTTATTATGGAAAGGGAGATAATTTCAATTTGGGACAAATGAGCTATATCAAAAGCCACAAGCAAGTTCCACAAGGAAAAAGGGGAATTGCATTTCACAAGGAGAAAGGAAAGAGTTGGGAGGGGTCATTTTGAAGGAAAGTCTGTTGGTGGACTGTGCCATTTCAAGGTGATTATGGTTTCTCTCTGACTGAGTTGATGTGCAGTAGGTTTCGGTGGCTTGGCACCTGTACATCTTCATGTTGGAGCCTGTGAAGGGCGGATATTCTGGTACTTACACCAGCAGGCCCTCCGTTTGAATACTGCCCCCAACACCCTAAATCTCCACTTTAGTGAATTTCCCCATTGTGTACTTTCCCAGTGCTAATCCCCTTTACTTTGCTTGTGTACAATCTATGGAAATCAAGTTCCCTTTTTGTGATGAAAAGAAGTAAAGGCTAGAAAACTTCATCCCATTGTATCCCATGAAAGCCAGAACACCTACAGAGACTCCGCCCTGTGGACTCCTGTCCTGTCCGTACTGTGGATTCCTGAATTTTATGCGAAACACTTGTAGGTTTGCTTAGGGTTTCTTGACTATTTATGTCCATTTCTCTACACTTGTACCTTTTCTTCTACCTTCTGAAGCATTTTTAGACTCGAATCACTGCAATATGCCCATTGGGCAAAACACCACCTCTCCCAATGATGTTTCCAGTATACGTGTTACTCCATTTGTTGCCTTTAAACCTTTGAAAGTTGTGGAAGTTAGTTTGTGACTATGAATTGTGTGGTGGGCATTCAGAGGCTAACCAGTATTCCTGGAAAACATTGAAAAACCTTGACCCCCTCCTCTCTGCTTATGTAGTACTTGATGATAGATGACTTGACAAGAAACGGAATACAGAGGTTAGATGAATGTCGGGGTTGCTGACTACAATATGTTGGAACAGAGACATTTTGTTAGGCCTAAAGAGGACCTTGTTCACCCTAAATGTATGTATAGACTCAAGGTGCTATGCTAGGGTGTGTGGTTCCCTTACGAGCCACTAGAAAGCAATCTATGGGAACAGTTGAGCCTCTCTCCTTGGTGAAGATTGTGTGGCAGGAACTCACTTGACCTAGAACAGACAATCGCTGCAGATTGGTGTGCACCTTTTGCCAGCAAATCCTGAGCCATAGACTGACAGGAAGCTTCACCCTCCTACTCCAACATTTCTCATTCTGATGGCAAGCTGGTGGTTTGCACCAAGTGACGACAGCGCTAATTGGAGGTCTGTGCCCATGCAGCTAAGCAGACAGGAAATCCGCGTTCTGTGATGTCACACCTCCTGAGGATGCGAAGCATAGCAACTTGTAAGGGGACACTCCACCAAGTTGGGTAGCACATCAGGGGCTCTGGGTGTCAGACAGGTAAATGGGGGCTTGGACATCAACCTTCCATGCCAGTTTGGGAGAGCCTATGTATCCTCATCCTGAGATTTGAAGTTCCACACGTCTGATATCTCAGAGGACCCCTGAACTCCTCACCCCACAAAACATGAATGCCCACAGAGCTTAGACCCCCCCCAAAAAAAAACCCCTGAAATCCCGAAAACCTTCAACTCAGTGCACTCTAACCATAGGTGGTGTGGAAGGATCTAATTTCCGTTAACTCAAAACCCAAAACCCATATTGAGAAACCACTCATGTCCCCAGGATCAATGGCCCTGAAACACCTCCACAGGAGCACCCTAAATGCCCTCAGTGTGAATTACCTGAGATCTTGCCCAGAGGCACCTCAAGTCCTGGATCTTCAGAGATTTACCTAACTGAGAGACTGCATATGCTTCATATGGTGATTTTTCCTGAACACCGACTGGAGGTCTAGAACCACATCCTTGAGAACCATGCATTTTCAGTCGCCTTGAAAGGTCCTCCCAACTGAAGAGGCAGTCTCTCTTCTGATGGCCCCACTTCTGATGTGGAAGCATGGGGATAATGGAGGAAACACTACACACAAAGGCGCGGTGCTCTGTGCAACCCTGTGGCCTAGATCGCATTGAACTAGTCACAAGGCTAGTTTTCCACCTCTTCCACTCTGGTCAGTGTGCCAAATGGGGTGAAAAGTGCTCAGCACTCTAAATGACTTTTCCTTCCTGAGGTTCCTCAGCCTCATGGCCAGGAGAACATAATACCTGACAAACAGGCACCATAGCAACTTGAGGAAGAAATGGGGAGAACAATGCCAAATTTCAAGGTCATTGCTGACCTTGGTGAAATCTTGGAGACAATGTTGGTGACAGAGCCATTCCAGAAGGAGATGTCTCCCAGAACAGTGTCTTCTGCCCCATGGGTTTGCCCCCTGTGTATATATGCAGAAAGAACCTGGTGTGGGTATGTCCACATGTCACAAGTTGCTGACATGTCATTGAGTAAAAGGCCAATTTTGGTCTCAGGGTACAGGCACTGAAGAGACAGGGACAGGGATGATGACAGAGATGACTCAGGACACAATAAGTAACCAGTGACTTGGCAGGATGTAGACAAAACTAGTCATGTCAACATCAACATCAGACAAGCTGCAAAAAGATGGAGTAGTTTCAAGCAAGCAATATAACTAGAAGGACAGAGTTGGTGACAATGCTACCCAGACATCTGTACAGAGGAGAGGCCATCTACATTTACATGCAAGGAACACTGGGAGTGGAGAGTACATGATTTATGGGCACAGAGAACAGTAAGGCATAGCTGGCAGAAGGTTTTCATTTCCCTTACACATCAGAGACACTGCCAAGGGGACTGGTAAAAGTGCTACCTGACTCACCTGCACACAAGCCAGTCAGCGTCAGTGACCACAGTTGATCATGAGGAGAATGGATGCTGTAGGGGACATTTGACAGGAAAGATAGGAGCACTAGTCATGGCAAGGGCTGTCAGACCACGTGGGAGAAATGCAGAGTGATCTTAAGGGCAAGGGATACAACAGGAAGGACAGAGCTGGTGAGGTAGCTGGCCCAGAGATTCACAGAGGCCTGGACCTAGGAGAGGTCCTGCTTGTCCTTATGCAGAGCACACTGGATGAGGGAGAGGTAAGGATTCCCAGAGACAGAGCACTCTGATGCAAACCTTGGAGAAGACCCCAAGTGACCTCAGGGACCACAGGACCTGATGGGGAAACGGGCCAGCAAAAAGCTGTCCTGATACCCTGCAAACAGCCATTAGATGGGGTGGTTCTCTCTGAACAGGGGCAGGACGTTCATGAGAATCACAGGAACATGCTATTCAGAAGGGTGTCAGGAAAACTGGAGTAGGCTTGGGTCCTGGAGAACCTGGGGCACGGTTGGATGGAGAGAGATTCGTGTTGGCTCGGCAGAGACCACCAACACCCTCAACCTGCTATTTGCACTGAGGAGGAACACGAGACCCTCTCCAGATTCCCACACACTTTACTGAAATTCTGATGAAACTTATTACGTTCTCCATGCCAAAGATGTTTTCAAAGATATTTCTGACTTCTTTACCGGGGATGAATTGGCAGCAATGGGAGACTAGATTCAAAGTTGTAACAGGACCCTGAGAAAGAATTACCATGGACGTTGCATCCTTTTTAATGGGAGGTGCTGGAGCAGGGTAGCCTGGTAAACATAACAGTCTACTTGGCTATCCCTGGCTCAGGTGGCTTTAACTGCGTAGAGCCCTCTTCTGTGTGGACATTAATCTTGGGGCAATATGTTCCCCTGTGTCAGAGATGGGCTGACACTAAAAATGCAGGGCTCACTGCACCTTGTAGGTTTCTCTGACCCATTGCCATTAGTTGCACTGGCTTTGTGCTGGATGATCCTCCCTCAAGCTATTCACTTTCGGTAAAAAAAAAAATGGTTGCTCTTTATTCAGGTCTCAGAACCCCTGCACCAGCTAACATGTGTCAAAGTAGGCCTGGCACAATGGCCCTGAAGGAGGACAACGAGTGTCCTGATGAAGGGTGTGCTCTGAGGCAGTGGGGTGAGGGGCCAGAAGGACCAGGCCTTCCCTCCTAACACAGACCTGGTTTAGGTCACGATGTGCCTCAGGAGTTTACAGGGGACGTGTTGGTGTTTCAGCATTGAAGCCAAGTGAAGAGCAGTGTAATGGAAAGTAAGAGGCTATTCATATAAACTTTTCAAGTGTGTAAAAGTAAAAGTGTGTACTTATACTTACATTAATAAGCAGTAAATGTAAGAGATATAAAAACGAATATGAAACCAATAATTTGGAATAACTGCCATCAAAAGAGTAGGATCAAGTCTTTGCAAGTGAGCAGTGTTGTGAGACCTAACTGCCTGGTCTTGAGTTCGGGGTTGTGCCGGGAAAATTAGCATTCATGGTGATTAAGGGAGTTGAGATTGTACATCAGAGTGGTGAACACTTGTTCTTTATTTCAACTTCTGGTGTCAGCCACGTCATGACTCTCTCGTTTTGTCAGCATGTGGTTGGGAGTATTGATCTGGTTCCAGGTTCTGTATTGAAATGTAACTGAAGTCAAGGTGTTATCCTTAAGTTGATGAAAATTCCCTCTATGATCAACAGACCTGCTACTCACTGCAGGGGACTTTCTGGTGCTTACCACAATCTAATGACTAAAGAAGGGGGTGCAAAAATGAGAAATAACAGAGATGAAATTATCGCGGTCCCATCAGCTAGAAAGTGGACAGCAGAAGGAAGAAGAGGGAAAGAAGTAAGGGTATCAGTAAATAAACACAGGATAAACAAGTATACATGGCCTTTATTATTCTTTTGTCATGAGAGGTCAGTTTATTTTTACAGAGACCCTAAGAACAGAAGAGGAAGCCCAGATGACTCTTTGTCATCCATAAGCAGTTGATTTATATTCGTTGACGACCCCAACAGAAGCATAGGCCATAATAATAGCATGGGAAACATTTTCCAGCCATCTTTGTATTGCCCTTGGACTACTCTCTGATTGAGAATGTTGTCTACCTCAGTAGAGTCTCCATATTTTTGGAAGCATATTCCTACCAAACATTGACTTCTCGTTTCCTTGCCGGACTCACATTCTGGGATGGTCTTCAAAACAGAATGAAGGGTGAGTACTTCCCAAAGCCCTTTGGCAAGAAAATATTCCCCAGGGATACAAATATAAGACACAGCAGGAAAATACAGAATTTCAGACATATAGGAAATGTGAGTATATACATGAGATCACTGTATCAGTGGTAGAGCAACCTAATCAACAGCTCCTCTTGAGTACTTGCACTCTCACAAAGACTTTCATAGCTTTTTCTATGTTATCCCATCCTGTTCACATACAACTCCATCATTCATCTAATTGACTATATCAGTTGCAGTTGTTTTCTTCTGTAGTGAAGTACTGAAACCCTCTAGTAGAAGTCAGCTTATAGATGTGTAGGCTGTTTGTAAAGTGGATGGTCTCTAATGAAGGAACCAATAGGGCTCACAGAATGAAGTGCCGTACTCAAAGAAACAATCTGCCATCCGTTTAGAACATCGGGTTCGACATTTGAAAAACAAGGTAATTCGATGACTTAAGGACTCTGTATATATTAGTGACTGTTCAAGGGGAACTGAAACAACGGCAACTGACTCCCAATGTCCATCCATGTAGGAAGAAGTCACGTCTTCTTTCTCTGAGTGCTCATTAGGCCACAATCATCCTGGTTGGAGTCATTTTTTTTTGTGCTGCCTGCCTCTGTGCTGTGAGTTATATGAGAGCCTGGCCCGCAGAGGATTCTTCTCTGAACCCTCAGGGATCTTGAGGATGCCCTGAAATTTTCTGAATGAATACCTTCCCATTTACAACCCAAAGTAATTTCGGCTCAGTAACACAGAAGATAATGTTTCCAGAGGTCACAAACATGGAGACACGCGAGGGTGAAATTGATAGCAGGGCCACAATCTCACATTCATACTGTGTTTCGCGGGCCAAGTACACATATTACTTCCAAGATATAGCAGTGTGCAAATTTTCACATTATTTCCTATATGTCGCAATATGTTTTTGCCAACTTGGTTGATTTCTTGTCCTGTTTCTTTCACTATGACTGTGATAGAGAAAGTTGAGGGAAAAGAACCTTGATTTCATAACCTATGCAAGCCCTCTATTCCCCCCTAAAGTGCATATTCCTCAGAGACTCCCAAGGCTTGCTGAAGTAGTAATTAGGTCCTGCATGTAGAAATGTATGTTCAACCCAAAATAATAAAATATTTGTGTCCTCTTTTGCTGTGTAGCCCTTACACGGAAGTTGGTACCCTTGTCATCGCTTAGCAATGAACCAAATTTGGTGGAGTTGCTCACAACAGCAGATTTGCTGGCCAAAATGGGCTCCAAGAGGGCCCAGAATCAGTGTCCTCTCCTGGAGTAGTTGATATCTCTAGAAGGCATCTAGAAAATAACTGAGGAAGTGAAAATAACTCTGACACTACAATAACTCTGAGTCCTCTGGAACAGTTTATAATCTTGACCTGAGTTTGAGGGGTACACTTTAGATAAGCCAGGATTTACAATGGGCAAAGCTGAGATCAAAGTTTATACTGCAACTTTTGGCAAATCATATAAATTATGTGCGCTCCTGAATGCTAATATGTACAGTGAAGTTAAGGATACATAGTAAATATTTGGTGTCAGAACACTAAATTAAATTAAATATGCATAGTGAAAAAAATAATATGCAGTTCATTCCTGGTGTCAAAACACTAAATTAAATTGAATATGTACTGGGAAGAAAATGATACCTATTTCATACATGATCCCAAAACACTAAATTAAACTTAGTTTTAATCAGCTGAGACATTGAGTCCAATCAATACATCAGTTGTGTACACTTTTGTACTATCTTGGTATTCTTTGCACATGTCTTGCTTAATGACTGAAGGACATAAATTTCCCACAATGAGTATTTTGTGAATGGGTAAATGTTACAAAGGTAAATGAG
Source organism: Mormoops blainvillei (assembly GCA_004026545.1). Classification (NCBI taxonomy): domain Eukaryota; kingdom Metazoa; phylum Chordata; class Mammalia; order Chiroptera; family Mormoopidae; genus Mormoops; species Mormoops blainvillei. The sequence goes on from PVJD01016723.1 coordinate 9,846, forward strand.
ATGACAGAGTGGTATAACAATTGGAATGAAATCTGCCATGTGTTGTCAGGCTGGAGCCTAAGAGTCTCTTCACTGACAGTTAACAGAAGAAAATACCAGACAAGGTATAAGACATAGGAAGTTTGGTGGGTAGACATTGTGTTCTTTCTGACTAAGGAGAGACTGAAACTCCAGACCTCACCAACTCGCTCACCTTTTCTTTTCCAACACAGAACCGATGAGAAAGTATATTGATGTGAAGATGTATAGCCTACAAGAAAGAAAGGACCGTACGTACATAGGGATCAGAGAGCCCAAGGATGATGACTACCTCTGTGAGCGGCACACCCAAAGAAGCACGATATGTGTTGTTAAAGGGATTGCATGTAATCACTCTGTCCCTGAGCAACTCCATTCATCCCGGAACCTGAGTACAGGACAGAGGCTCGGCTTTTGAGGTCCTGGGCTGTGTCTGAAACACTTAATGCCTAGAAATACTCACTACACCTTTCCTAAACCCTGCTCCCCACACCTCCAGGCTGAGAGAAGTGTCATATATTTTGTCTTAACAGCTATTCTGTGCATGGGCCCCTACATTCATGAAAGTGCAGTGGACAAGTGGTATCCCAATTGCTAAGCTCTCATTCTACCCCCCGCTCTGAGAATCAATCAGGCATCCCAGAGGTTGAACTTGGAGTGTGGAATGAAACTAGTGTTCTGTCAGTGAGTCTGTGCTTTGGCTCTATGGAGGGTCAGATCATACAAGTTGAAGAAGCATCCAAGACTGGATATGCCTGGGTGGTGAGAAGTGTTTACATCTTACCCTGTTCTCTGGCTTCCCAAATTCCTTCTGGGTCTGGGAGTGGCCACCCATCACACAGGCAGGGAATGGGAGGGGATTATATGGTGAGCAATTTGTACGGAGTGAGTATTGTGTGAATATTGGGCTCCTCTTAAAGATCAGTGGGTACGTGGGACCCTCATGCTCACCCACAAATGACTGTCTCCTCCCTTTGGCAGCTCCTGCTCTCATGGAACAGACTAGGATGAGTAGAGGATGAACAAGAAAAATAGGTGGTCACTATTGGCAGTAGAATCCTCATGAGCGCAGATGGCACTTTGATGTCAGTAGGGTAAAAATTATTGTCCTGACTCTTATTTCTCCTCCAAAGAATAATGAAAAGAAGACCTTTAACTTTCCTGAAATACAGATTGGCAAAAGGAGAAAATGCTCTTAGTAACTGCAAGCAAAGTACAAAATGTGTTGGAACTGGAAGAGGTAAGTTTTTAGGTCTAGACTCCAAAGTGGACTCTCATCCCCAAGTGTCCCACATGACTTTCACTGTCACCACACCTAGCTCAGTGTTTTCCTTCAACTCTCTATTAATCTTTATCTATCACGCAGTCCTATTTTTGGTCAAGAGGGCTTTAGAATAAAAGAGATTCAAAATAGCATATGTCCTCACACGATGAATCCACATGCTAGATAATATTTCCTCGGGGGTCCACTGGAAAGCCAGATGGGCCATAGACCCACCTGGGACACAGGACCGTGTTTTCAGTGACCTAATTAACATCATTTATGCACTGACCAGATGCCTATTGACTCAGATATTTTCCTGGCTTGAACAGGTCACACAACCCATGTCCTGATGTTGAATATATTGCAGACAAGCTTGAAATGATTGCTTTAAACATAGTTAACTGTAGTTTTCTTAATTCTCAAGGAGCGTGCAGTGCCGAGATAATGAAAACTAAAGATAGCCTAAACCGGCGAAGTCAGCAAAGAATCCAGGTGTTAGATTATGTGTAAGTGAATTCGGAGGCTTGCAGGGGAATGGCTGGGGCCATTTTCCTCAGGGGCCCTTTTTAGCAGCGGAAAGAGAGTTTGAGTCAACACTTTCTGTTCTGTTTTCCTGCTATGACAAAGAGACCTGCAAGTATTTATGGAAAGCATGGGAGACAAATGAAAGGTAGCGTAAGTAATGTGTGGGGCGTTGGATAAAGACCTCTCTAGAGAAGATAGCATTGGCCTGTGGAATATTAAAGAGCGATGAGAGTTAACCTGGAGGCAGAGTGTAGGTTCAGAACCATCTCCGTGGTACAAAACAAAACTCCAATTTGCATTCAAAGAAACTGAAGGCCCCAGGGTTTTATGGTCAATTTGGGTGGAGCTTAGGCCTGGAAAGGTCTTTGGAATATGGTCCCAAATTGTTAGGAAGGATGAACACCATAAGCAGTTATTGGAGATAGGAAATCACATGACATTCTGCAGAGGCTTAGGCACTGAACAGAAATCCTTCCTGGAATTGTGTCGATAGTAGGTAACAACAGAGTCCGAAAATTGTAGTTTCAGTGAGGAGTTGAACCTGGTAGCATTGCACAGTAGAGACTCATTGCTGTGGTTTTCTTTCCTTTTATCTGCCACAAACCAAGGTATGTGAACTGTGCTCAGCATGATGAGAGGCAGAGCTTGGTGGTCTTTCAGTACTATACAGAGGTTTTCTAGAAAAACTGCCAGGTCATGAGGTCAGGCTGTGATCTGTTGCTGTGCTATGGGTATAAGTACGTCCAGCAGCTGGGTACCTGGGGTGTCGGTAATTGGAAGAGAGGGCCTAAGGTCAGAAGTGGGACATCATGGTTCTTCAAAATGGGAAGAAAAAAGAACTATCTCTTGAAATTTTCATGTTTCAACTGCGGAGTAGAGGGAAATCCACTGTAGATTCAGGAAAGCTTCCGTTCAGATGCTTTGGAAATCCAGGATGAACTTCCTCCATTTTTCACCACAAGGAACATTATGTATACTTTCACATTTGTCCCATTTTTTAAGAATACCTCACACACAGATTATTCTAGTATGGTTTTGAAGATTTTACATGCCACCCATAGAAATGTTAAAAGTCCTATGCAGTTTTCTCACCCAAGGCTTTTGTCTTACCATTCCATTGCTTAAAAAAAAATAGGATTCCTATAATCCAAATGAAATGCGTATGCCCATGTTCATTGATTCATTGTTTCACTTAGTTTTCCATTGAATTCCTTATATCAGCCAAGCAGGGTTCAGGGTCAGGAAATAATGATGAACAACATGATGGTAAGCAGGGTTCTTGAGCAGATTACAGGCAAACGAGTAAATTCCAGTTATACTGCTTGAATGTGTGTCATATTGTGGAGCGACTATTGTTTTAGAGAAAACAAATTCAGGACAAGAACCTAGGGATCAGTGAGAGTAGAGGGTGCAGTGTGGCAGATGACCAGGAAAGGGCTCTCTCAGAGCACAGCACATATGATACTACCTGTGAACAAAGGACCGAACCAGGGGATTAACTTGCACAGGAAAGGATAGTTTGGGGTTCAAGGCTGATGAGAGCTCCCCAGTTTTGAACTTTACACAGAGGGAAGGAATGATGGTTAGATAGATACCTAGCAGCTGGAATGTAGTGCCTGTGATTAAGCTCAGGCACTGGAACATTTTCTGAGTGAGGTGATACAATGGTGCAGTCTTCTTCTGCAAAGTGATGAGTCCCGTTCTAAGGTTCTGCTTTGCTAATATTTGGAACATAAACACCGGTTAGGAGACTCTCAGGGATGACTCCATCTCCAACCGGTAAAAACTGCAGTTAAGTTGGAGCTTTATAGGAGCTATCTCTGTAAGAATCATATTTGGAGAATTATTTCATAACAGAACTTTCTATTGCATTTTTAAAGGGTTAGGATGGAATGACATCTAATGTAGATAACTGGTGAGGATTTTGAAACATGACGTTTTCATTTGATCATTTTTGGGAACAGAGAATATCAACTCCCTCTTTAGGTCTTTGCTTTCTCGCTATAAAATGACGTTGAAGGGGAACACACACATGAATGCATACACATATTTGGGACACATCACTGCAGTTGCACCCTGAAAGGTTGTCAGTCAGACTCCACTGGTCCTGGAAAGCCCCTACTCTGGGAAAAGTTTAGAAAATGCAATTAATGTGGGTCTTCTGCATATCTCAAGGGGATGTAGTGCATACAAATGAAGAGGACATAGACTGTGAAGGAATACTTTGAGTGATGCACAGCTTGCCTTTATAACACAAGAAGCATGAATCACAGGGACATCCCTTTCAAGAGAAAACATGCCAACCATTCTAGAAGCCTTTTCACCATCTTCTCTGACTCAATATTCCCCTTTCAGCACAACCATAACCAAAAGCCCACTCATGTCCGTCATGCTCTCAGGCATTCTCTAGGTGGAAATTGTTCTGCCTACTCTTGAAACATAGTCAACCGTCTCAGTTAGTCCAGGGGAGATCTGCGAGAAAACACCTCCACCCAGGGGAGCTCTGCTCAGAGGATCAGAGACAGTGGAGGCATTGCGTTCAAGACACAGAATATGTTTGCAGGTAAAGGGGTTAAAACAAACAAACAAACAAACAGTCCCATCATTCCTATACAATGATTAGGCAGTGGTGGTTCTCTAGAGCCTGCTTGACAACACCCAATAAATGAGAAGAAATCTCAAGTGAGGTTGAGAGAATTCTGGAGGAAAAAGAAGCACCGTTCAGGAAATGCAGACAGAGGATTCAAGAGAATTGTTTGTGGGGGGAGGAACTTCAAGAATTGTAACAGTCAAGAATGGATGGAGTGGGCAAGGCTTAAGTGATGGGTCACATTTCAAGAGACATCAGAGTGCACACACAGAGGATGGGGCCCATGGGTGTGTGGAGTGAAAGCAATGCTTAAGAAGGAGGCCAGGTTTCATAATATACTGCAGGACATACACTGGAAACAAGCAGTATGTTTGTTGGGACTGTGGGCAAGGCTTTCCCCACAAGTCATGGCTCCTCAGACATGAGGAGACACACTCAAGGGAGAAAGCCTAATTATTCAAGCAGGTCTTCAACTCATTAACATTCAACAGCATCAGAATTGACATAATGGAAATATAGATTACACACTTCATTCTGCAGCTCTGAGGGGAGTTCCCATGAAGATATATGGCTCCTAACTCCACAAGAGTGTCATCAGCGAGGAGGTAACTAGTTAAACATATCGTGCATCCTCATGGAAACTGATGTGATAGTAAATTGTTCATTAATCATTAGAGGAAGTTCCATACCAACTTACTCCATTTTCAGACTTGTATTCTGAAAGGTTCTGCCGATGTGCTCTTTGGAAATGAATGACCCCGTTCTCTGCATCACAAAATGAATAGAGTTCCAGGAGGGCCACAGAGAACGTGTATTGTCAGAGAGCTCTGGTCCACTGCTGCAAAGGCTGGAGTAAGGAGTACATCTAGATACTTTACCACCCAGGCAAATGGAGTCGTGATGGACTCCCAAGAGTAAGGAATTCCTTAGAGTCCTGAGAAGAAGGCCTTTCTTTCCTTATTGAGTGGTACCCAATGCAACTCCCTCGCTTAATCATGGACCCTGCCCTTGTTTCATCTGAACTCAGTAGACTCACAACTGAAACGCAGGAAGGGAAATGTGCATGTTTGGAAGTGAAGTTAGCTCAGCAATGGCTCCTGATCTCCCTAACTCCTTGCTTCCCCTTGATTGTCTCCATCACACGGTGCACAGCCTATGGACAAACGATGTTTCCTTAAATGGTTTGAGGCTCAGATGTGTCCCTGCAGCTGTATGACCTAAAGAGAGTTTCTCAGCGCTTCACTGACAGTTTTCTTTTGTGTATGAAGGGAAAGGAGAGAGTATCCTTTGGGTCTGACATTTCTAATTGGGTCAGATTCTGGCACAGGATGTCTGAGATCACAAGTCTCTTGCTTAAATGTTTTATTGGCCAAGTCTACCGATTCTTCCATGCTAGAGAAATCACGATTTGGAAAAAAGGTGTTGGGTAATATTCAGACATGGTGCAGACATTGCTGATTTCTACACACAGATTCCACTGCCATGAGTAGGAAGCCTGAGGTTGGAGACTTGCCTCTGCACTTCTCCACTCCCTGCCACTGAGCCTGGGAGTCATTTGTCTTCCTTAATGTACAGGCAAACTATACAAAGAACAATCTTTTCAAAAGACCTCTTCCAAGATTTTGCTGACAGCTCAGATTCAGGCATCATCTGTCCCCATCATGTTGGGCACATCTGCATCGCATGTTTGGCAGGCTTCCCACAGCATCTTCTCTAGTGAACTTACCTGCTACCTGGGTTTCATGGGTGGAATTGCACTGTGACCACATCTACGAATGCTTAATTATTGCACTATTCTACTCCTGCTTGTTGAGTGAAATCCTATGGCGACTAGCAGGTACTATCAGCAGAACAGATATCCACACTCTTATTAATCATTGGTCACCCTATCAAGATAATGTCCTCAATGGCCCATGAGCATATAATATGCATAGACCAGTTAGGTGGAAATCAGGGAGACTCAAGTTTGGAGCAGTGTAGACACCTACCTCTGTGTAAATGAGCATGCCCACGGCACCCCTAGATCAGGGTTTTCTGCAAAGAGAACTGATTTCAATACAGAGGAAATGCAAACAGAATCAACATGTATTTCCATCCTATACTGCTCTGCATGAGGAAGACCTAAACATGACACACATTGTTTTAGCTGTTGGGGTGTCGTTAAAGTAGGACAACAAATTCCACGATAGGGAATGATGATCGCTCTGTTTCTCTCCTGGTCTCAATTTACTGATGGGTATCCAAACAGACAAGGCACATTTCCATATTAAGAAACCATTATTTGTATCTCTCTGTCCTGGTTATCTAAGGAAAATCGTGTCCCTTACTTTTTTTTTTCCCTTCAGTAAGCGGCCCCGGTGAGACAGCCCCCAAGATATCAAAGGACTGTGGCCTTTGCATGGGTTAGGGTAGAATGGAAGGGTCCTGGTGTAATGCTAGCAGAGGGGCTGGGAATCAGGTAATATGGGCTGCCCAATCCAAACCTTCCATCAGGGCTGATACTCCAACTATCCTAAATGGTTGTGCAATTCAAGAGTAATAGTAAGTGAACCACCTTCCTGTCAGCAGTTGGCACCCACAATCCTCAGTCTAAGAAGGCAGCTCAATGGAGTGAGCACACTGGGCATGTTCAGAATTTTGGGTATGCTTTTTCCTTACACGCATCTGTGCACAGCCTTCCATTCATCTGATGCCAGCAGGACCTGCCAAACCACTCCATGTGCTCCAGTTGATTTCCCAACTGTTCAAATTTACATAGTAATTGAGGCAAAGTAGGGTCTTTCTTGCCACAAACCACATTTACTTCTGAAAAAGTGAGGCAGGTCCATTTCCAAAAATTGTATACCCAAAAGGACAAAGGCAGGAGCCGATCTTGTTGAATGAGCCCCGTTTAGAGACATTTTGACCATATGATGGCAGTTCTTTGCATGTTCTCTTTGTCTGTCATCTACATATCAACTCAGACAAGGATGCATGTCTGGGTTTCATAGTCATTGGTGACCTGGGTCTGACCGATGTGACTTCTTAGATGTTTTCTATAAGCAGGTAAACACTGTGGTTGCAGGTCATGACCTTACTAGAAGGGTATAAGAAATGCATGGCATTAGGTGTCTTGGATGAATGGCTTCAAGGTTTGCTAGAACCAAGGCTGACTGTCTCATTTCCTAAATATGTCAGACTGCCGTTTGATGTTTCAAGTCATTCATGAAAGTCTTTCTAACCACCCTTCCTATTCAAGGACAGCACAGGTTGGTTAAATGGGTTGAGCTGGGCATGCTGGACATGGGCCTGGGCAGTACATTCTGTGAATGAGCTCTGGGTTGTGTACAACCTCTGAGACCAGTTGTGAATGAGATTCCATGCTTCAGGCAAGCAGAGGGATCTGAAAGTTGACATTAGGTACAGAGAAAATGTAACAGCAGGCATTCTCTCCCTCTGCTCTCCCTGCCTAACATGAGACACGGTGGCAGATATTGCTTATTGCACATTTCTGGCTTCTTCTGTATTGTAGTCGCTATGTCTCCACAGCAAACCCTTCTCCTTTACAGGCAGCACCAAACATCTTCTGATGAGGGCAGGAAAGGTGGAGCCTCCTCAGGCCATTTGAGACTCTGTACCCAGACACTCATTTTGACCCACCTCATTACACATCCCTCATCCAGCTCTTCCCTCCTGCTTGTGCGCTTGGGGGCTGCTCCTGACTTGATGCCTGTGTCCTGGCAGGACTACTCTGACTTTGTTAATGAAAGAGGGGCAGTGGTCCATGGAACATAGGGAATTGTAGATAGATGGCTCATTAGATAGTCACATCACTATTCCATGGGACCTTGATTCTGTCAAGTTGACGAGGGACAGTGTCCCACAGACTCAACCACGTTGGAAGAAGCACTGTTTCTAAGTGAGAAGTCCCAAGGTTTGCTGGATTTTCCTGCATATATCACTTCATAGGCAGAAGATCGTCAATATGGAAAAGGAAAACATTTATTTTCTGATTTCGCAGCTAAGTTGCATCACCATTCTGCATTTTAAGAGTTGAGGCAGCAAATCCCTTCCCCGTTGGCCCTACAGGTATCACCATACTTGAAGACAAAGCTATGAACCCAGTCGACCACGAGGACATATACAACACAGTGGAAGCTCACCTCACCTGCACCTCAGAGCAACTCATTTGACATCAAACTCCACATGGTCTGCATCCATAATCTCAGTTCTTGGGCTGACAGACCCAGGGAGGAGGACATATCATAGTGTTGTGTACACAATGCTTGCTTGTCTAGGATGGTGGTCACAGCCATGAGCCAGTTAGTGCAGAGCACTAGAAAATCAGGGCACGCACTAGCCCTTGAGAGCAGAAACCTACCAGCTGGACAAACTGTAGCCCGTGAGAGCAGTCAGGTGTAATATTCCTTATGAACAAGTGTCTCAAAAATTTAGAGTTATTAATTGTTTCATACCATCTCTCTTGCATAACGAACTGTTGAAAGGGACCTATGTCCACATTATCCAAAGGCCCCAAGGACATTAACAACACGAGGCATTGCCCAGGATTATGGCCATACAAAGACTGAACAGGCATTACATGCTGCTCATCTCAACCATGCAAAAACAACTCACTTGCACAGACAACTTTAAGTTGTCATAAAAAGAAGGACACATGAGTTCTCTAAGAGCACTGTGGCTTTCAGAGGATGGTCCTAAAGAACATGGAGCATTTGAAGAGAACTGTTTGGAATAGTAAGCACATGAATTGTTAGAACAGCACTGCCATGTATTCATGAAGTTCACAGCCAAATCACATGACAGGATCCATGCCCCCATTTGACCTAGATTGTAGTGGAGATATCAAGCTAGGTCCAGATGACAATGTGTCAGAGATCTAACACTTTCTCAGGGCTCACTGAGCATATCACAGCTGGTCTTTCCAGGCCCAAGCATTTAGAATTATCTTGGGGACTATGCCAGCACTAGAGATGTTCTCTAGCGGCTTGACTACTCCAAAATTTGCAGTGTCCAACAGCACGTGGCCTAATGCACCCTCTTCTATTTCATCAAACACATGAACAAATGTAGTGTTCTCTATGGCTCACACACCGGTAGAATCACAGAGACTGCTAGATTGTCAAACATGCGAAGCATCATAGCACATGTAATATTTGAAACACTGCACTAGCTCAACATCTGTGTCAACCCCCAGGACTATTCACTTCACCTGAAATGTTCTCAAAACCTCAGCAATCTAACATCTGCAAAATTCTTCGACTACTGGACTATGACAAGACTTCAGAATGGAAAGCACCAAGAATACCCCAGGGTCTTCATGGTTTCAAAATCTGGACAATATCAATGGTTCAATGTTTTCCTCACATCAAAACTATAGCATATACAGTATTTTCCAACTGCTTGATGAGACCACTGTTTATTGTTTCCCACATATAAGACCTGACACTTGTTCAGTAGAGTTCTCTGACACATGCATGTTACAGCCTCTTCAGGGTTTGTGAACAACTTTACAGTCGCTATAACTGCGGTGTTTCAAACATCAACTTTATCTGAAATGTGCATGCTCTGAACCAATTGGACTATCCCAGCTTCAACAAAATTTCAGATGCCAGGGTTTTTTCTGCACCTCTAATGTTCTGAACCTATGCTATTGCAGCACTTGCAGTATTCTCAGGTCTGGGCTATCCCAACATCTTCAACGTTTCTTCTTCTCCTTCTTCTCCTTCTTCTCCTCCTCCTCCTCCTCCTCCTCC
>PVJD01016724.1:0-19992 GCA_004026545.1 Mormoops blainvillei
TTTAAAGAAGAGCCCAGAAATAGGCCTAAATATATACTCATACACACGTGTATATTCAGGTACGGGATCTTCATGTGGCAAAGGTGGCACGTGAAACTGACGAGGAGAGGGGCCATTGCACACGTGATGCCGTTCCCCGTATGATGGCAAGCGGGGCAGCCATCCAGAAAAAAAACAAAAACAAAAACAAAGTCAGGCGTATCCCCGAACCCGTGCCCCAGGACACGCACAGCGTGGGACAGAGACGGAACGCGAAAAGATCAGCGACTCACAGGACAGCGGGCAAAGGATGCGAACACTCAGTCGGATCACGTAGAGAGAAGGGCAGCTGATCTTCAGCCCCCGAGAAGGTGCGCGAGCCTGCTCACAGGGAGAGATGGCACGGGATGCGGCGGCGGGGAAGTCTGGCGACCTGACGGCTGCGCATGATCATTACGACCGGCCGGGAGGTCTGCTCACTCACTTTCCACGGGTGCAAATCGCATTCCTTCATACTCATCCACCTAATCATCCAACCAAAAAGATACGAGGTGTCTGGTATATGCCAGGCCCCGTCCTAAGCACTGGAGCTGCACGCGTGGACGAAAGAGACAAGGATCCCCGCTCTGGAGCTCACGCGCTGTTAGGCTGAAAGGCGATAAGCAAGTAAATGTATAAAAATGTATAAAAGGTGCCCCGTGCCACGGAGCCGACTATGCCGGGTAGCTGAGGACGGAGGCCCTGCGTGGATGAGGGAAGGCTGCGCACAGGACTGGCTGTGTGCCAGCCGTTGATATTGTCGTTTTCTAGGTGAAGAGGCTAAGCTACGGAGAAGTGACCTGCCCGAGCTATCGCCCTCTGCGTTCGGCTCTTACGGGTGTACACCGTATGGCGGTCACGTCTCATTACTGCTGGCGGCGATGTCTACTAATTTCCCGTCTCGTTCTCTCCAGTTGACAGATGATCTACGGAAGGCCGAGGGTTGAGCGAGGAGGCCGCGCCGAGTGCTGGGTCACAGGGTTTTTGAGGTACACAGGGGCGAGGGCCCCGGTCTTCCAAGTCTACGCGCTCAGCCGCCACGCCAGACGGCTTGGTTCCTATCTCGGCTGAGCCAAGACTTGCGCGGCAGGCCCAGCAACCCTTGTTTCTCACAGTGAGCCGGACACACAATTAATTGCATGTTCTCTCTTTTTTGGTGGCTTTTTTCTAGGCCCCACGCCCTCGGCTTCATCAGCGGATCCCGCCTCTTCCACTAACCAGCCGTGTGGTTTTGGGCAGGCTGCTTGACCGCTCGGTCCCGAACTCCTCCATCTGCAGGTCCAGCACGTGGGAAGCACTAGCACAGAGCCTGGCCCAAACGGGAAGTGTTTCCCGTTGTACTGTCTGCGGGCAACGCAACACAGGCTCAGCCGTTTCAGTGTCACAGCCATGACCCCGAAGCTCCACTGGAACCTCGCCGGGCACAAGGACCCACATTCTAGACGACTAAACCAAGGTGGCCTCACGAACTCCATTCATGTTCCCTCACTCCCACGAGGTAAGGCATGAGGGTTCCCGCTTCTTAGTTGGGGGCCCTAAGGCTCGGGAGGTGAGGGAGTTTTGCCCAAGTGCCCTGGCGACAGGGCGGGGCGGGGCGGGGCGGGGCGGGGGTCCTGACGACCAGGGAGCGCGTCGGCCCTTGCAGGGCCGGATCTCCGGCGTCAACTTATTTCTCTGCAGCCCCTGCCGGGCGAGCCGGGACAGGCGATTCTCCACCGCGTCGTGGGCCTGGAGCGAGCCAGCCCCGGGGAACCCTTTTGTCATCACGGCGATGACCTGCCGGCTTCCTTCGGAAGTAAGACCCCCCTGCTCCAACTGCCGTCCACCGACCAGTGGGATCGCAGGCTCCCAAGTGGCCCGGGTTCAGTCATTTCGCGTGAGTTAGTTTGTACCAACGAAGAGCTCCGCCACAGCGTGGCTTCCGCTCCTGCGCGCGCAGCGGCCGTCCCGAGGCGCGGGGGAGGGGGGGGCGGGAGGAGATCGCCCCGCACGGAAAAGGCGGGGCATGCAAATTAGCACGCACTGGTACTTTGGCCATCGTGGCAAGCGGGAATAAAAATTTAATTAAAACGTAGAGAATTGAAAAACATCTTCACGGATTCTAATGTGTTCTGTGTATGCGTCCAGATACTAGGAAGGCGGGACTTCGCTTGACGGTGACATGGCTCACCGTGACTTGAATAGGGGTGGCAGGAGGGGAGTGCGGGCGAGCGAGGAGCAACCGGCATCGCTTCTCGGCCTTTTGGCTAAGATCAAGTGTAGTATCTGTTCTTATCAGTTTAATATCTGATACGTCCTCTATCCGAGGACATTATATTAAATGGATTTTTGGAGCTGGGAGATGGAATAGGAGCTTGCTCCGTCCACTCCGCGCATCGACCCGGTATTGCAGTACTTCCGGGAACGGTGCACCCCCTCGGGGGAAATAACTGAGGTCCTAAAGGTTAGACTGGTTGGAGCTACTTGAGGCTTTTTTCCTCGCGCGTCCTAGGGAGCTCTTCTCCCACCCGGGTGCTCGGTGTGTGTGCTGTATGGCTGTGCCTCCGGGTTCTCGTCTCTTGGTTTTTTTTTGTCTCCGCACCCCAGTGCCCCTTTCTGTGTGTTTTGCTGGTCGTTTCGAAGAGCTGGTTTTTTCCGTGCTCTTTTTCTCCTGTAGCCGCCGGCCTCGTAAAGCTTAGTGTGCTTCCCGTTCTACCCGTTTTGCTTCTGCTCGTACGGGTGGTTGGTGTTTTTATGTAAGTATTTCCAGGAGCTGTTTATGTAACTTGATGCCTTACGAAGGCAAGTTACTTTCTTTTTTTTTCTTTTCTGTGGTTTGGGTTGCAAGTGACACGGCTGGGCAGGTGCTGGGACTAGAGACCGGCCGGACATCGCTTCTGGTCTCGGGGAGCGGTCCCACCCAGGGTACGGACTAGGACCCCTGTCCGGATGGCCACAGTACCAGGCAGGCGAAGATGATGAGCAAAATGATGGGGGAAACCAAGTTGGTGAGCGCAGGTGGTTTGACACCCAGGTCTCAACACAGATCGTGGGATGGGGAGCCTGAAGCGTCCTGTCAAGTGCAGGCTAAGCACATTCTTCTCTTTCGTCTCTCGTGCATTCGTTCAACAAACATGGTAATCAAGGTGCGACGTAAGTGCCCAGCACTGTCCTAGGTGCTGACGGATAGAGCAGCAAAATGCCTACCATCGGGGGGAGGAGCAAATAAACCAGTAATGTACGTACGTCTGTGAATATACCTCTATATCTGTGTGTCTACATGCGTGTGTGTATGCCTGTATATCTGTCTATGCCGTGCGATGACCATGGGTGCTTACAATTATTACTTGGCAGCTGGGAGAAAAAGCCAGGTAAAGTGGGATGTGAAGCAGGAGTGCCCGGGAGGGGGAGGAGGAGAGGAAGACTGCTCACCTCATTGCACTGGCAAGTGAATTAAATGAGATAAAACACGTTACCGCTTTCAGCCCAGGGGCCGGAACTGGGAAGGGCTCAGGCAAGACCTGCGATCAGGTTTGCTGAGCTGCAGAGTGAAATGACCGATTGAGCTTCAGTCTTACATCCTTGATACCTTCTAGCTTTTCTGAGGTCAAATGAAAGAAATATAAACCAACACACGCCTCCCCCCTTCCCCCCGCCACACACACACACACACACACCACCACCACCTAAACTGAAGTTCCGTTAGGAAGGAGAATGGGAAAGGTAAGTTGCTGACTAGGTAGCCGGCGGTCTTTGCCTCAGAGGGAAACTTGGAGGGGCGGGGAGGAGCTTAACGCATTGACTGGCCTTGACGTCCCGAGCATCCCCAGCAGTCACCTCGCTCCTCTCCCGTGTCCTGCCACCCCTGGCCAGATCTTCCCCGCCTTCCCCCCATCCCCGCCCCGGTTCCGGCCAGCAGCCTAGCAGCCTCCTAGCTGGGCATGGTTTATTCACTCAAACATTTACCGAACACCTACTATATATATGCCCGGCACCGGGCCAGTGCTGGGATCTAGAGATAAGTACTGATGAAGCCACCGCCCTCAGCGACCTCTGATTTCAGTGAAGGAGAAAAAGGATTGTCCCCAAAGGGTGGCGGGTGGTGTACTTGTACTCGCATTACGTACGGGCTGGGATGAAATACGTAAGTGAGGAAGAGGTGAAGGGGAAAACGATGTCGCAGGCGAAGGGAGCTTGAAGTGCGGAGACCAGGACATGGTTCATTCACAGAAGCACCGAGAGACAACGGTGCTGGAATCAGAGCGAACCCCTCCAGCTGCCCTGCCGGGGTGTTCCCGTATGGCACGCCCCCTCCCAGACCTTTATGCGCCCCTGACTCAGAATGAGCCCGTCTCATCCGACAGGACAGATGTGCAGCTCGTCTTTCCGCCGGCGGACGGACCAAATTGCACACAATGCAGCCCGGGCGTTTCTAGCGACTCACTGCCTTGAGACTTGCCTACCGACTCCCCCCCAGCCCCCCTCCAGGAAAACTTTCTGCCAACAGCCCCTTTCTGCAGGCCTCTCTTGCCGCCCAGCCCTAATCCCCCTTAGGTTCTGTCCTTTCCGTTGGTACAAAAGAGGAGGAGCTCGATCTCCCAGCTCAGGTTCGGAGGCGCCCGCCACGACCGGGAGAGTCTGTCCGTCGTAGCCACGCCTCCTGGTGGGCGGGAAAAGGCGGGTATGCAAATTAACGGCGATTCACCGGAGAACAACGGCGCAACAGCAGAGATACGACTTCTCTTTAAATTATAGATAACTTAAAAATCGGCACAGAGTTCACTATCTCGTGATGCCATGGTGGTGCCAAAGAAGCAAAGGGAGGTGAGACCCCGAGTGCCGGTGACCCGGCTCACCGTGAGTGAAATAGGGGTGGCAGGAGGGGAGTGCGGGCGAGCGAGGAGCAACCGGCATCGCTTCTCGGCCTTTTGGCTAAGATCAAGTGTAGTATCTGTTCTTATCAGTTTAATATCTGATACGTCCTCTATCCGAGGACATTATATTAAATGGATTTTTAGAGCTGGGAGATGGAATAGGAGCTTGCTCCGTCCACTCCGCGCATCGACCCGGTATTGCAGTACTTCCGGGAACGGTGCACCCCCTCGGGGGACAACATCCGTTGTGTCGAAAGAGAAGAAACCCAAGAAAGCGGCTGCCGCGTTTACTCGGAGTGCCCGCCTGGTTTCGCCCCTGGGCGGCTCTACTCTATCAAGGGACCTGTTTATGCGCGCCGAGTTTCAGGCTGGTCTCTGCTTTGTCCAGCTCCTCCTCAGAGCGGCCGTGTGTGGTGTGGGCGAGTCTCTGGAGCGCCAGTCTTGTCTCCTTTCCTACCAGGAAAGGTCACGGCGTAGCCCCTTTGGCCCCCGCAGTGGTGTGCCGACAGCTTGATTTGAGGGCGCCTGGTGCTGAAGTAGCCGCATGGATGGAGCCCTCTTCCCAGCGTGAAGCTGGGTGGCCGAGAGTATGTGGGGAATGGAGGGGAAATGGTAGGTGTTGGGAAGTATCCCTTTGCCCCGTGCCTCCCACCCCGAACTCGCCTATCCCCAGCCCCTTCGGGGCCCTGTGGCTGTCAGATCTGCGCTTTGCTGGGGGCTCTTGGTGGGGTCGGGCGCAGGTGAGCACTGAACAGCAGCATTGCTTGGGCCCAGCCAGCGTAAGGTCTCCACGGGCTCCGGGGAAAAGTGACTCAGTTCCTTGTTGGCCCGGTGGGGGCTTGGACTCCTGTCCTGGGTTATGGTAGGGTGCCAGCTGTAGTGATGCTGGGCGATCTGCCACATGTAGACATCCACGGGGCACCGCCTGGGGCTTGTCTAGGGCCATCAGGCAGATGCAGTCGACCACCTCGGTGGCATACCTTCCACCCGGGACTGTGCGTGTCCGCCGCCAGGAGCCTGCTAACCTGTGTGCAGCCACCAGGACCAATCTCACCACACCCTATCCCAGGAGCGGTCAGTCTGCTTTACTTCGCCCTCCGCCGGAGGTTGGGTCCAGGCCCACGGTTTGGTTTCTGGTAGAAAAGGTAACGCGGAGGCCCGTGTAAACGAGTGCGCGCGGCCTGACGTTGGGCCTCGGATTTAGATGACGTCAACCCGCTTCCTCCAGGTAGCCCTGACCTCGCTCTGCCTAGCAGCCCAGAACGAAACAAGACAATGGGGTCCTGCCGATCCAGGCCTTCCCCGATAGGGAAGGAGAAGCCGTTCTTGTAGAGCTATGGCAGCGTTTAGCCACCTTGGCTGCAGGCGTCGGAATCTCCTGGTGGCCCGTTGAAGCCATGGTGATGTCCCAGCACCACCGGACAGCACCGGAATTCCAATCGCTGGGACCGGCCCGGAGCTGGTGGATTTCAAAGCTCTCCAGGGGTCTCGCTGCTCTCCAGTGTGCCTCCAGAAGCGCTCCTTAGAGCGTCCAGGGAGGACGCCGCCGCCTCAGGGCAACGTACTCTCGGCCCATGCCAGTCTACAACCCGCTCCCGCAGATCCACTCGTGAGTCGGCTTATGACCATACCGGACTGGCTTCGTGTTAACGCACCGTGAGCACTCAGTAAACAATGTGGACTGAGGGGACAACGGAGTCCCTGGTTCTGTCACAGACCGGAGGCCACTCAGTCCCCAGGGGAGGCCTTTGGGCCCGTGTGGAACTGTGTCGAGGGCAAGTTCCCGTACCATCCTGGTTGTGCCCACCTCCACCCCCCAGGTTCGTTTGGGGTGTCGGGACTGATGACGCCACACACGCAGCAAGAGGGTATGGAAGGTGCGTGACACAGCAGTTTGCCCAGCTGCAGGGCAGGAGGGGAAGAGGAAGAGGGGAGGCCGAAAAGCTGCCAGCAGTCAAACGTCCCCACGAAGTCAGACCCTTGTCCCACGCTGCGAGCTGCTTTCTCCTCCGTGAAACGCGGAAATGGAAAGGTGCTCTCCTCGGGCACGGTACCTCTCTGTGACCCTGCCTTCCACGGTGGACAGTCAACAAACTCCATTGGATCAGAGTCTGATGGCCGACCAGCCGCGTCTTGCTTCTGCAGACAACGGTTCCCCTCAGTCCCCGAGTCGCCCCCCTTGCTTTTACAAGACCTCTGTGTTCTGCCCACATTCTCGGCCCAGACTGCAAAACAGTGCCCAGATGTGCGACGGGAAATGTTCCATTCCGATGAAAGTAATCCAGGCCACCCCCTTCTTAGGACGCAAGCGCCCGGGGACCCGAACTGTTGGGCAGAGGACGGCCGGAAGAACGAACGCAGACGTGAGCAGAGAGGTCCTGAGCAGAGAGGTCCTGAGCAGGGAGGGGCGGGCGTAGGGATTCGGGTGGTTGAAGAGCCGTCGTAATCGCGACGTGTGGGGGCGCTGGCTGGGCGTGTAGGAGGCACCGTGCCTCCTTCGTCGATCGGTCTTTGAGCGTGCGTGTGCAGTACGAGCGGGGGTGGGGTGTGGTGTCTGTGTGTGGAGGGAGAGCAGTGAACAAAAACCAAGTTCTTGCTTTCAGCGGCTCCAACCGTGAGAGCTGCCACCCTATACGGGGCAGGCGCCCCTCCTATGCGGCCTGGGTGCTGGATCCCTGCAGGTCCGCAGGTGGGCCCCCAGCGGGGATTGGAACCACCGCCGCGCGGAGGGGGTAGGAAGGGTGGAGTCCGTTGCATAGGCCACGCCTCCTGGGGGGCAAAAGGCGGGGCATGCAGATCAGGGAATGGCTGTTCTGCGCGGGAACGAGGGAACTACCAAGGATTTCTGGTTAAAAATGTAGTGCACAAAAATATGTACCGGAGAGCCTGGTGACATCCACAGTACTGTGGGAGACGCGA
The DNA here is from genome assembly GCA_004026545.1 of Mormoops blainvillei. Taxonomy (NCBI): domain Eukaryota; kingdom Metazoa; phylum Chordata; class Mammalia; order Chiroptera; family Mormoopidae; genus Mormoops; species Mormoops blainvillei. Next base: position 7,791 of record PVJD01016724.1, read on the forward strand.
AGAAATCAGACAAGGGACGAGGGTTAGGATTCTCACCGTGAGTTGAATATGCGTGACACGAGGAGGGTGACGGCGAGGGCGAAACAGACGACATCGCTTCTCGGCCTTTTGGCTAAGATCAAGTGTAGTATCTGTTCTTATCAGTTTAATATCTGATACGTCCTCTATCCGAGGACATTATATTAAATGGATTTTTGGAGCTGGGAGATGGAATAGGAGCTTGCTCCGTCCACTCCGCGCATCGACCCGGTATTGCAGTACCTCCGGGAACGGTGCACCCCTCCCAGGGGGGGTGGAAAAATCCTTGCTGTTAAATGTTAGTTCTCGCGGCTAGGCTTTCTTCCCTATGTCTCTGTGTTTGGAGTTGGCGACAGTTGCAGGTGTCTAGCCAGTGGGCTGCTGGGGCGGCGCCGTTAGCAGGGGTGGATGAAATGCAGTCAGGCCTCTGCTGCAGGGACAGGGAAAAGTTGTTCTAGAGCAGTTATCGCAACAAGCATACGAATATAGGCTCTTGGCCTTCTGCTTACAAAACAGTAACATCAGATTTTGAAAGTCACAAGGACGGGAGTGATTACTTGTGCTATTTTACAACAGCCAAGATACTGTGACAGCGTGCATTGAACCTCAAGGGCATTATGCTAAGTGAAATACATACGCCAGACAGATCCCAGGGGGTAGCTCTCATCTTCGAAGTCTAAGATGACTTCTCAAGGTCCAGCTCTCACGTTCGTGACCCATGCAGTAGTATGGAATGAAAGAAAATGGTGGGCCCCTCCCTTGCAAGGAGGCTTCCAAGAAGCCTCATATAAAATTTCCTCCGGGCCCTGGCTGGGTAGCTCTGTTGTTAGAACACAGAAATTCTGTATGGTCTGTATGTTCGGGTTTTTTTTTTTTTTATCTGCTTTCCTTAAACGTCGATTTCTTGTTGTGATTATCTTGCATTGATTGGCGCTTATTGTATGTACCCTGACCAGGGATGGAGCCTGCACCCTTGGCATATCAGGTCGATGCTCTAGCCAACTTGTAGGCAAGACTGATCTGTATGGTCTGTATGGTTCTTCTATTTTTTTATTTTTATTTCTAGAGAGAGGGGAAGGGAGAGAGAAAGAGAGGGAGGGAAACATCAATGTGTGGCTGCCTCTCGCGCGCCCCCAACTGGGGACCCAGCCGGCACCCCAGGCTTGTGCCCTGACTGGGAATCGAACGGGCGACCCTTTGGTTCGCAGGCCGGCGCTCAATCCACTGAGCCACACCAGCCAGGTGATCTGTATGTTTTTAATACATGGTCCTGTAGTGGTGGTGTGTTACTTCGCCTCTGTCGACTTCCGCCTAAATACTCGTTAATTCCAGTATAACCATGAGGAAAACATCAGACAGACCCCAAATTAAAAACATCCTGCCCTGGCTGGTGCGGCTCAGTGGATTGAGTGGCGGCCTGCGAACCAATACTGTCAAGGTCATCAAAACAAACAAACAAAAGAAAAAACTATGAGAAACTGCCACCACACAGAGTGGCAACTAGATGTAATGTGCTACCTAACATTTTAAAATCAAACGTTTGTTTAAACAAACGGCATAACTGACCCTGGCCAGGTAGCTAGGTTGCTCAGAGTGTCCTCCTGGTATGCCAAGGTTGCCAGTTTGATTCCCATCAGGGCACGTCCAAGAAGCAACCAATGAAGGCATAAACAAGTGGGACAACAAATTGATGTTTCTCTTTTCCTTCCTCTCTAAAATCAATAAATTTTTTAAAAAGTTAAATACCTGTAGCAAAGAGAATGTTTACATGAGATTCTGAAAAATACTGTAGTATGAAGTCCCTACATAATTTTTTTAAAATCCATAGTCTCAAGACTGGGCTTAGCCTACATTCCTGTTTCCAAATTCTTTTTAATATATTTTCCTAGATAATTTTGCATATGCATTTACAATTAGGTTCATACCATATGTATAATTTTCTACTGTATTTTATCATTGAACATTATGTCAGGTGATTTTCAAAAATGCTATTTAGTGGCTATTTAACATTCTATCAATATTTGCCAAATCATGTTTTATTGTTGAATACTTCAATTTTTTTTTCAGTTTTATAGCCTGTAAGAGAATGTCATTGTACACAAGGCTGTTTTATACATTGAAATTATTTCCTTTTGATTGATCCTCAGATGTGAAATTACTGGGTCAAAAACTGTTAATGATTTTGGTATACAGACTGCCTAATTTAAAATAAGATTTTACTTACTTATTTTTAGACAGAGGGGAAGGAAGGGAGACATAGAGGGAAACATTGATGTGTGAGAGATACATTCATTGGTTGTATCTTGCACGCCCCCAACCAGGGACATGGACTGCAAACTTTTGGGGAACTGAATGGCAAACTTTCAGGTTCCCAGGTCAGCACTCATTCCATTGAGCTGCACCATCCAGGCCAGGGCTGGATATTTAAGGCAAAACTGGCAGGAATCGGCATCCTTGAAACAACCCTTTACACTGCTTCAAGCCAGTTAATAAGTTCCCAACTCTAAAGGCACATAGAAAAGATTGTACTCATTTTCTCATTTCTTCCCATACTGGGAGAACCAAACATCAGTGTTTTCTTTTGCTTTGTTTTTACATTCGATAGGCGCAGTTGATAGAACGACAATTAAACCACTGAATGAGGAAACAGGTGGTGGGTGATATAACAAAGCAGGTTAGTGATTAGAATAGCAATAGCCAATATTATTGTAAAGAATTTTAGTTTGTCTTCTTGGACGTGCCCTGATGGGAATCAAACTGGCAACCTTGGCATACCAGGAGGACACTCTGAGCAACCTAGCTACCTGGCCAGGGTCAGTTATGCCGTTTGTTTAAACAAACGTTTGATTTTAAAATGTTAGGTAGCACATTACATCTAGTTGCCACTCTGTGTGGTGGCAGTTTCTCATAGTTTTTTCTTTTGTTTGTTTGTTTTGATGACCTTGACAGTATTGGTTCGCAGGCCGCCACTCAATCCACTGAGCCGCACCAGCCAGGGCAGGATGTTTTTAATTTGGGGTCTGTCTGATGTTTTCCTCATGGTTATACTGGAATTAACGAGTATTTAGGCGGAAGTCGACAGAGGCGAAGTAACACACCACCACTACAGGACCATGTATTAAAAACATACAGATCACCTGGCTGGTGTGGCTCAGTGGATTGAGCGCCGGCCTGCGAACCAAAGGGTCGCCCGTTCGATTCCCAGTCAGGGCACAAGCCTGGGGTGCCGGCTGGGTCCCCAGTTGGGGGCGCGCGAGAGGCAGCCACACATTGATGTTTCCCTCCCTCTCTTTCTCTCTCCCTTCCCCTCTCTCTAGAAATAAAAATAAAAAAATAGAAGAACCATACAGACCATACAGATCAGTCTTGCCTACAAGTTGGCTAGAGCATCGACCTGATATGCCAAGGGTGCAGGCTCCATCCCTGGTCAGGGTACATACAATAAGCGCCAATCAATGCAAGATAATCACAACAAGAAATCGACGTTTAAGGAAAGCAGATAAAAAAAAAAAAAACCCGAACATACAGACCATACAGAATTTCTGTGTTCTAACAACAGAGCTACCCAGCCAGGGCCCGGAGGAAATTTTATATGAGGCTTCTTGGAAGCCTCCTTGCAAGGGAGGGGCCCACCATTTTCTTTCATTCCATACTACTGCATGGGTCACGAACGTGAGAGCTGGACCTTGAGAAGTCATCTTAGACTTCGAAGATGAGAGCTACCCCCTGGGATCTGTCTGGCGTATGTATTTCACTTAGCATAATGCCCTTGAGGTTCAATGCACGCTGTCACAGTATCTTGGCTGTTGTAAAATAGCACAAGTAATCACTCCCGTCCTTGTGACTTTCAAAATCTGATGTTACTGTTTTGTAAGCAGAAGGCCAAGAGCCTATATTCGTATGCTTGTTGCGATAACTGCTCTAGAACAACTTTTCCCTGTCCCTGCAGCAGAGGCCTGACTGCATTTCATCCACCCCTGCTAACGGCGCCGCCCCAGCAGCCCACTGGCTAGACACCTGCAACTGTCGCCAACTCCAAACACAGAGACATAGGGAAGAAAGCCTAGCCGCGAGAACTAACATTTAACAGCAAGGATTTTTCCACCCCCCCTGGGAGGGGTGCACCGTTCCCGGAGGTACTGCAATACCGGGTCGATGCGCGGAGTGGACGGAGCAAGCTCCTATTCCATCTCCCAGCTCCAAAAATCCATTTAATATAATGTCCTCGGATAGAGGACGTATCAGATATTAAACTGATAAGAACAGATACTACACTTGATCTTAGCCAAAAGGCCGAGAAGCGATGTCGTCTGTTTCGCCCTCGCCGTCACCCTCCTCGTGTCACGCATATTCAACTCACGGTGAGAATCCTAACCCTCGTCCCTTGTCTGATTTCTTCGCGTCTCCCACAGTACTGTGGATGTCACCAGGCTCTCCGGTAGATATTTTTGTGCACTACATTTTTAACCAGAAATCCTTGGTAGTTCCCTCGTTCCCGCGCAGAACAGCCATTCCCTGATCTGCATGCCCCGCCTTTTGCCCCCCAGGAGGCGTGGCCTATGCAACGGACTCCACCCTTCCTACCCCCTCCGCGCGGCGGGGGTTCCAATCCCCGCTGGGGGCCCACCTGCGGGCCTGCAGGGATCCAGCACCCAGGCCGCATAGGAGGGGCGCCTGCCCCGTATAGGGTGGCAGCTCTCACGGTTGGAGCCGCTGAAAGCAAGAACTTGGTTTTTGTTCACTGCTCTCCCTCCACACACAGACACCACACCCCACCCCCGCTCGTACTGCACACGCACGCTCAAAGACCGATCGACGAAGGAGGCACGGTGCCTCCTACACGCCCAGCCAGCGCCCCCACACGTCGCGATTACGACGGCTCTTCAACCACCCGAATCCCTACGCCCGCCCCTCCCTGCTCAGGACCTCTCTGCTCAGGACCTCTCTGCTCACGTCTGCGTTCGTTCTTCCGGCCGTCCTCTGCCCAACAGTTCGGGTCCCCGGGCGCTTGCGTCCTAAGAAGGGGGTGGCCTGGATTACTTTCATCGGAATGGAACATTTCCCGTCGCACATCTGGGCACTGTTTTGCAGTCTGGGCCGAGAATGTGGGCAGAACACAGAGGTCTTGTAAAAGCAAGGGGGGCGACTCGGGGACTGAGGGGAACCGTTGTCTGCAGAAGCAAGACGCGGCTGGTCGGCCATCAGACTCTGATCCAATGGAGTTTGTTGACTGTCCACCGTGGAAGGCAGGGTCACAGAGAGGTACCGTGCCCGAGGAGAGCACCTTTCCATTTCCGCGTTTCACGGAGGAGAAAGCAGCTCGCAGCGTGGGACAAGGGTCTGACTTCGTGGGGACGTTTGACTGCTGGCAGCTTTTCGGCCTCCCCTCTTCCTCTTCCCCTCCTGCCCTGCAGCTGGGCAAACTGCTGTGTCACGCACCTTCCATACCCTCTTGCTGCGTGTGTGGCGTCATCAGTCCCGACACCCCAAACGAACCTGGGGGGTGGAGGTGGGCACAACCAGGATGGTACGGGAACTTGCCCTCGACACAGTTCCACACGGGCCCAAAGGCCTCCCCTGGGGACTGAGTGGCCTCCGGTCTGTGACAGAACCAGGGACTCCGTTGTCCCCTCAGTCCACATTGTTTACTGAGTGCTCACGGTGCGTTAACACGAAGCCAGTCCGGTATGGTCATAAGCCGACTCACGAGTGGATCTGCGGGAGCGGGTTGTAGACTGGCATGGGCCGAGAGTACGTTGCCCTGAGGCGGCGGCGTCCTCCCTGGACGCTCTAAGGAGCGCTTCTGGAGGCACACTGGAGAGCAGCGAGACCCCTGGAGAGCTTTGAAATCCACCAGCTCCGGGCCGGTCCCAGCGATTGGAATTCCGGTGCTGTCCGGTGGTGCTGGGACATCACCATGGCTTCAACGGGCCACCAGGAGATTCCGACGCCTGCAGCCAAGGTGGCTAAACGCTGCCATAGCTCTACAAGAACGGCTTCTCCTTCCCTATCGGGGAAGGCCTGGATCGGCAGGACCCCATTGTCTTGTTTCGTTCTGGGCTGCTAGGCAGAGCGAGGTCAGGGCTACCTGGAGGAAGCGGGTTGACGTCATCTAAATCCGAGGCCCAACGTCAGGCCGCGCGCACTCGTTTACACGGGCCTCCGCGTTACCTTTTCTACCAGAAACCAAACCGTGGGCCTGGGCCCAACCTCCGGCGGAGGGCGAAGTAAAGCAGACTGACCGCTCCTGGGATAGGGTGTGGTGAGACTGGTCCTGGTGGCTGCACACAGGTTAGCAGGCTCCTGGCGGCGGACACGCACAGTCCCGGGTGGAAGGTATGCCACCGAGGTGGTCGACTGCATCTGCCTGATGGCCCTAGACAAGCCCCAGGCGGTGCCCCGTGGATGTCTACATGTGGCAGATCGCCCAGCATCACTACAGCTGGCACCCTACCATAACCCAGGACAGGAGTCCAAGCCCCCACCGGGCCAACAAGGAACTGAGACACTTTTCCCCGGAGCCCGTGGAGACCTTACGCTGGCTGGGCCCAAGCAATGCTGCTGTTCAGTGCTCACCTGCGCCCGACCCCACCAAGAGCCCCCAGCAAAGCGCAGATCTGACAGCCACAGGGCCCCGAAGGGGCTGGGGATAGGCGAGTTCGGGGTGGGAGGCACGGGGCAAAGGGATACTTCCCAACACCTACCATTTCCCCTCCATTCCCCACATACTCTCGGCCACCCAGCTTCACGCTGGGAAGAGGGCTCCATCCATGCGGCTACTTCAGCACCAGGCGCCCTCAAATCAAGCTGTCGGCACACCACTGCGGGGGCCAAAGGGGCTACGCCGTGACCTTTCCTGGTAGGAAAGGAGACAAGACTGGCGCTCCAGAGACTCGCCCACACCACACACGGCCGCTCTGAGGAGGAGCTGGACAAAGCAGAGACCAGCCTGAAACTCGGCGCGCATAAACAGGTCCCTTGATAGAGTAGAGCCGCCCAGGGGCGAAACCAGGCGGGCACTCCGAGTAAACGCGGCAGCCGCTTTCTTGGGTTTCTTCTCTTTCGACACAACGGATGTTGTCCCCCGAGGGGGTGCACCGTTCCCGGAAGTACTGCAATACCGGGTCGATGCGCGGAGTGGACGGAGCAAGCTCCTATTCCATCTCCCAGCTCTAAAAATCCATTTAATATAATGTCCTCGGATAGAGGACGTATCAGATATTAAACTGATAAGAACAGATACTACACTTGATCTTAGCCAAAAGGCCGAGAAGCGATGCCGGTTGCTCCTCGCTCGCCCGCACTCCCCTCCTGCCACCCCTATTTCACTCACGGTGAGCCGGGTCACCGGCACTCGGGGTCTCACCTCCCTTTGCTTCTTTGGCACCACCATGGCATCACGAGATAGTGAACTCTGTGCCGATTTTTAAGTTATCTATAATTTAAAGAGAAGTCGTATCTCTGCTGTTGCGCCGTTGTTCTCCGGTGAATCGCCGTTAATTTGCATACCCGCCTTTTCCCGCCCACCAGGAGGCGTGGCTACGACGGACAGACTCTCCCGGTCGTGGCGGGCGCCTCCGAACCTGAGCTGGGAGATCGAGCTCCTCCTCTTTTGTACCAACGGAAAGGACAGAACCTAAGGGGGATTAGGGCTGGGCGGCAAGAGAGGCCTGCAGAAAGGGGCTGTTGGCAGAAAGTTTTCCTGGAGGGGGGCTGGGGGGGAGTCGGTAGGCAAGTCTCAAGGCAGTGAGTCGCTAGAAACGCCCGGGCTGCATTGTGTGCAATTTGGTCCGTCCGCCGGCGGAAAGACGAGCTGCACATCTGTCCTGTCGGATGAGACGGGCTCATTCTGAGTCAGGGGCGCATAAAGGTCTGGGAGGGGGCGTGCCATACGGGAACACCCCGGCAGGGCAGCTGGAGGGGTTCGCTCTGATTCCAGCACCGTCGTCTCTCGGTGCTTCTGTGAATGAACCATGTCCTGGTCTCCGCACTTCAAGCTCCCTTCGCCTGCGACATCGTTTTCCCCTTCACCTCTTCCTCACTTACGTATTTCATCCCAGCCCGTACGTAATGCGAGTACAAGTACACCACCCGCCACCCTTTGGGGACAATCCTTTTTCTCCTTCACTGAAATCAGAGGTCGCTGAGGGCGGTGGCTTCATCAGTACTTATCTCTAGATCCCAGCACTGGCCCGGTGCCGGGCATATATATAGTAGGTGTTCGGTAAATGTTTGAGTGAATAAACCATGCCCAGCTAGGAGGCTGCTAGGCTGCTGGCCGGAACCGGGGCGGGGATGGGGGGAAGGCGGGGAAGATCTGGCCAGGGGTGGCAGGACACGGGAGAGGAGCGAGGTGACTGCTGGGGATGCTCGGGACGTCAAGGCCAGTCAATGCGTTAAGCTCCTCCCCGCCCCTCCAAGTTTCCCTCTGAGGCAAAGACCGCCGGCTACCTAGTCAGCAACTTACCTTTCCCATTCTCCTTCCTAACGGAACTTCAGTTTAGGTGGTGGTGGTGTGTGTGTGTGTGTGTGTGGCGGGGGGAAGGGGGGAGGCGTGTGTTGGTTTATATTTCTTTCATTTGACCTCAGAAAAGCTAGAAGGTATCAAGGATGTAAGACTGAAGCTCAATCGGTCATTTCACTCTGCACCTCAGCAAACCTGATCGCAGGTCTTGCCTGAGCCCTTCCCAGTTCCGGCCCCTGGGCTGAAAGCGGTAACGTGTTTTATCTCATTTAATTCACTTGCCAGTGCAATGAGGTGAGCAGTCTTCCTCTCCTCCTCCCCCTCCCGGGCACTCCTGCTTCACATCCCACTTTACCTGGCTTTTTCTCCCAGCTGCCAAGTAATAATTGTAAGCACCCATGGTCATCGCACGGCATAGACAGATATACAGGCATACACACACGCATGTAGACACACAGATATAGAGGTATATTCACAGACGTACGTACATTACTGGTTTATTTGCTCCTCCCCCCGATGGTAGGCATTTTGCTGCTCTATCCGTCAGCACCTAGGACAGTGCTGGGCACTTACGTCGCACCTTGATTACCATGTTTGTTGAACGAATGCACGAGAGACGAAAGAGAAGAATGTGCTTAGCCTGCACTTGACAGGACGCTTCAGGCTCCCCATCCCACGATCTGTGTTGAGACCTGGGTGTCAAACCACCTGCGCTCACCAACTTGGTTTCCCCCATCATTTTGCTCATCATCTTCGCCTGCCTGGTACTGTGGCCATCCGGACAGGGGTCCTAGTCCGTACCCTGGGTGGGACCGCTCCCCGAGACCAGAAGCGATGTCCGGCCGGTCTCTAGTCCCAGCACCTGCCCAGCCGTGTCACTTGCAACCCAAACCACAGAAAAGAAAAAAAAAGAAAGTAACTTGCCTTCGTAAGGCATCAAGTTACATAAACAGCTCCTGGAAATACTTACATAAAAACACCAACCACCCGTACGAGCAGAAGCAAAACGGGTAGAACGGGAAGCACACTAAGCTTTACGAGGCCGGCGGCTACAGGAGAAAAAGAGCACGGAAAAAACCAGCTCTTCGAAACGACCAGCAAAACACACAGAAAGGGGCACTGGGGTGCGGAGACAAAAAAAAAACCAAGAGACGAGAACACGGAGGCACAGCCATACAGCACACACACCGAGCACCCGGGTGGGAGAAGAGCTCCCTAGGACACGCGAGGAAAAAGGCCTCAAGTAGCTCCAACCAGTCTAACCTTTAGGACCTCAGATATTTCCCCCGAGGGGGTGCACCGTTCCCGGAAGTACTGCAATACCGGGTCGATGCGCGGAGTGGACGGAGCAAGCTCCTATTCCATCTCCCAGCTCCAAAAATCCATTTAATATAATGTCCTCGGATAGAGGACGTATCAGATATTAAACTGATAAGAACAGATACTACACTTGATCTTAGCCAAAAGGCCGAGAAGCGATGCCGGTTGCTCCTCGCTCGCCCGCACTCCCCTCCTGCCACCCCTATTCAAGTCACGGTGAGCCATGTCACCGTCAAGCGAAGTCCCGCCTTCCTAGTATCTGGACGCATACACAGAACACATTAGAATCCGTGAAGATGTTTTTCAATTCTCTACGTTTTAATTAAATTTTTATTCCCGCTTGCCACGATGGCCAAAGTACCAGTGCGTGCTAATTTGCATGCCCCGCCTTTTCCGTGCGGGGCGATCTCCTCCCGCCCCCCCCTCCCCCGCGCCTCGGGACGGCCGCTGCGCGCGCAGGAGCGGAAGCCACGCTGTGGCGGAGCTCTTCGTTGGTACAAACTAACTCACGCGAAATGACTGAACCCGGGCCACTTGGGAGCCTGCGATCCCACTGGTCGGTGGACGGCAGTTGGAGCAGGGGGGTCTTACTTCCGAAGGAAGCCGGCAGGTCATCGCCGTGATGACAAAAGGGTTCCCCGGGGCTGGCTCGCTCCAGGCCCACGACGCGGTGGAGAATCGCCTGTCCCGGCTCGCCCGGCAGGGGCTGCAGAGAAATAAGTTGACGCCGGAGATCCGGCCCTGCAAGGGCCGACGCGCTCCCTGGTCGTCAGGACCCCCGCCCCGCCCCGCCCCGCCCTGTCGCCAGGGCACTTGGGCAAAACTCCCTCACCTCCCGAGCCTTAGGGCCCCCAACTAAGAAGCGGGAACCCTCATGCCTTACCTCGTGGGAGTGAGGGAACATGAATGGAGTTCGTGAGGCCACCTTGGTTTAGTCGTCTAGAATGTGGGTCCTTGTGCCCGGCGAGGTTCCAGTGGAGCTTCGGGGTCATGGCTGTGACACTGAAACGGCTGAGCCTGTGTTGCGTTGCCCGCAGACAGTACAACGGGAAACACTTCCCGTTTGGGCCAGGCTCTGTGCTAGTGCTTCCCACGTTGCTGGACCTGCAGATGGAGGAGTTCGGGACCGAGCGGTCAAGCAGCCTGCCCAAAACCACACGGCTGGTTAGTGGAAGAGGCGGGATCCGCTGATGAAGCCGAGGGCGTGGGGCCTAGAAAAAAGCCACCAAAAAAGAGAGAACATGCAATTAATTGTGTGTCCGGCTCACTGTGAGAAACAAGGGTTGCTGGGCCTGCCGCGCAAGTCTTGGCTCAGCCGAGATAGGAACCAAGCCGTCTGGCGTGGCGGCTGAGCGCGTAGACTTGGAAGACCGGGGCCCTCGCCCCTGTGTACCTCAAAAACCCTGTGACCCAGCACTCGGCGCGGCCTCCTCGCTCAACCCTCGGCCTTCCGTAGATCATCTGTCAACTGGAGAGAACGAGACGGGAAATTAGTAGACATCGCCGCCAGCAGTAATGAGACGTGACCGCCATACGGTGTACACCCGTAAGAGCCGAACGCAGAGGGCGATAGCTCGGGCAGGTCACTTCTCCGTAGCTTAGCCTCTTCACCTAGAAAACGACAATATCAACGGCTGGCACACAGCCAGTCCTGTGCGCAGCCTTCCCTCATCCACGCAGGGCCTCCGTCCTCAGCTACCCGGCATAGTCGGCTCCGTGGCACGGGGCACCTTTTATACATTTTTATACATTTACTTGCTTATCGCCTTTCAGCCTAACAGCGCGTGAGCTCCAGAGCGGGGATCCTTGTCTCTTTCGTCCACGCGTGCAGCTCCAGTGCTTAGGACGGGGCCTGGCATATACCAGACACCTCGTATCTTTTTGGTTGGATGATTAGGTGGATGAGTATGAAGGAATGCGATTTGCACCCGTGGAAAGTGAGTGAGCAGACCTCCCGGCCGGTCGTAATGATCATGCGCAGCCGTCAGGTCGCCAGACTTCCCCGCCGCCGCATCCCGTGCCATCTCTCCCTGTGAGCAGGCTCGCGCACCTTCTCGGGGGCTGAAGATCAGCTGCCCTTCTCTCTACGTGATCCGACTGAGTGTTCGCATCCTTTGCCCGCTGTCCTGTGAGTCGCTGATCTTTTCGCGTTCCGTCTCTGTCCCACGCTGTGCGTGTCCTGGGGCACGGGTTCGGGGATACGCCTGACTTTGTTTTTGTTTTTGTTTTTTTTCTGGATGGCTGCCCCGCTTGCCATCATACGGGGAACGGCATCACGTGTGCAATGGCCCCTCTCCTCGTCAGTTTCACGTGCCACCTTTGCCACATGAAGATCCCGTACCTGAATATACACGTGTGTATGAGTATATATTTAGGCCTATTTCTGGGCTCTTCTTTAAA